>MKEJ01053038.1:0-14843 GCA_001753735.1 Embelia ribes | reverse complement strand
TTAAAAAAAAAAAATAATAAAAAAATCAATCTATTTCACAAACCAGATATTAAGATGGTAAAATTGTTCATAACCAGCACCAAAGGCATAGTACAAAATTATGCTCTGATACAAGTCTTTTAGTACAACAATAACCGAGTAGCAATTTCACAAACTGAGAATACAGTCACCAAAAAGGAAAGAAGTATACTCCGAAAAAGTAAAACAGCACAAAATTCTCAAACATAGTGTTGTCTCGGGTGCAAAGAAGCATCTATCAAGCAAGAATGCTTCTCCACCTTATCGAGATCTTATCTGAGGTTTCTATTGCATCTTTTTGCTTTTGAGTTTAGCCTGAACATCTCCACTGTAAGGAGAAACATGATAAGCATATTGCTGGAGAACGGAGAAGACAACCATCTCCAAACACACCAGTGTGTTCTGTATAGCTTCTTCTATATGCTCCACATCTATCCAGTAATAATGAGATTTTAGGATCCCAAGCTCCGCCAAGATTTCAAGCACTATTCCCTGCGCGCAGTATAAATTACTTGCTTAACAAACAGTACTAGATTGACAGAGCAGAAGCCCCAAAAAATAAGCAATATAAAAAGGATACTTAGCCTAGACAATCAAGGTTTCAAGTGTTCAACGACTTAGTAAGATGTTTCATATTCAGAAGCTCTAAGCAGTGCTTCGGAATTGCACGAATCTCAAACTATGTAGTTCTAGAGACTGCATTAATAACTGAGATATGAGAGTATATCGATCTCCATCACCTTGTTAACCGAAGCCTGTCTCTTGTTTATGGACGACTAACTAACAAAATGATATAAATTACACTGTAGCATGCAAAGGCTAGTCCAAGAATTAACAGACACAAACTAGCTCGAAATCAGTAGAAATTGTATCAGCAAAGTATCCAATAACAGAGTTCCAGCCTGCGCACTAATATGCATGTGTGTTCATGTTAAATAGATCAAATCCAACAAGAAATGCAAGAAAAGGCTTTTACCTGCCAAAAGACGAAGAATACAATTCCTTTGATGCAGAGGAACTTAGGGAGCGGCTTGTGGGGTTTCAATTCTTTAGCAAACACATGGTAAAATACCACCAAGGAATATAAAGCCAACGAAACTGAAATGTTAAGGATGATGGTGAAAGTCCAGCTGACCCAAGTGGTATATAATCCGAGGATCTGTAATGATATCATCAAGAAGGAGCATATTGGGCGGATAACTACAAACTGCCATGTCCAATACTTGAGTTGCTTTAACGTTCGGTGGTCCAAACGAACAGTGTGAGGCTGTTGTTTCGAAAAAACAACAATGTCAAACACATGCCCTGTTGGCATATAAAATCATATGAACAAAAAAAAAAAAGCTCCAAAGTGCTATATTTAAAATGACCCAAGTTTTAGGAACATCTCATGAAGATATTTTCGAGCAAAAATTGTAAGTTACCCAAAACTGCAGAGGAAAAAAATAAAAACACAAATTATGAGAACACAAGCAAGCATATATTGGATCCATTGCTTCACCAAATTTACCCTCGTGCAATTTTTCTATTCTTATTCTCTTGGTGGATAGGTTTTGTAACTGATTCATGGGATTAGTGAATAAAATAGTTCAAAAGAGAAGGCTCCTTGACCTGGAATAGAGTGATTGGGAAAGAATGATGAATTTCTCGTCCTTTGATTTCATCTGGAACAATGTTTCTGCTAATGGATATGTTCAAGTAACTATAGAGAAGTGACAAGAACTTAGCAATCACCTGCACAAATCATAGAAGCAAGGAAAAATTTAGCTTCAATCGAAAAACAACCGATGTTGCCGTAAAAGCTTAAGCAAAACGCAACACTTTGCTATGTGAAAAACATGGTTTAACAACGGCACCCACCAAAGCCTCGTAGCATTCCTTAACAGATTCCAAGTACATGAAGAACGGCTTGCTCCCAGTGACATTTACCAAACCAATAAATGAGTGAATTGCATAAATTGGAGCCATAAGGATGATGATGATTATAGCCTTTTGCTCCTTCGGGTTCTTCCAGAAGAACAGATGCTGCGACACAAGTTGTACTGTGAAATGCAGAGATAACATGACACAGGCCCCAGTTCCAAGGAGAGTGATTTGTCTACGATCCATTGTAGAGAAATCCATGGTGCAGGAGCGAGAACCCCAAAGTTTAACTGCAAATAAAGTGCCAAGTATTATATAGAAACACCAAATCCAGTTACATTCCAATGTGAAAAGCTTACATAACGATGTTAAAACTAAATACAAATTGAGTCATCATAGTAAAACATTCAATCTAATCTTGCATATGCATCACCATCTGATTGATGATCTATGCAAATTTAAGTATCTCCTTCTGAATGAACTTTCGACGAGTCCACAAGGAAGTTGTTATAGTAATTCAAGTGACACATCAAACTATACTGATATAACAAGTATGCGCACCGATTTGAAGTTATGGAGATGTGAAGAAATTGGATAAGTACAGAAAATCATGTATTGAAACTTTACAAATACTGTAGGTTGACCATTTCCTTAAAAATAAGATCAATGCCATTATCTGACCAAATAGATGATTATACATTTTTTGTATATTATTATCGGTACGCAAATCATTTTCCAAATGGAATTTCAAAGGCTTCAAATTCTTATGGGTAAAAATCCCCTATCTGTTAAATATTATCCCCACATCAACTGATGATATACTTAAACCTGTGCACCCTCCTCTTGCGAACCGGTTTTCAAGGGTGAGTTTTACTCCTATAATTGTTGTAATTATAAATTTAACACTATCCATTCCTCTTTTCTTCGGTGGGTTATATCTAAGTTCTAATTATATTATGTATTTTCATAGACAATAAGCATAGAAAAGAAATTATAATAATATCTATGGAGCACAAGTTGAGAGTCATAAACGTTCACCAGGCAGATTAAATCATTAAATCACCCCAAGATATGAAATAATCACTAAAGACTCAGTCTTTTATCTCATTCAAGCCTAAAATTAACAACCTTTCACGAGTAAAGTCACTTTCTGAAATGCCCAGGTTAAAAAAAGAATAAAACAACTTTTCAGTAACTTCTTTGCAGTTACACACATGTTAATTAAAATCATAGTAAATCTGAGACTGAGGGTCGATCATATCAGCACATACCACGAGTTTTGGCGGCAAAATCGATATCTTTCGGTGGGATCGGAGCCTCTAAAGCTTAGAGATCGAGCGTTCTGTTCGCGGCGGTGCCCTCTCTCTCTCTCTCTCTCTCTCTCTCTCGGATGTGCTTTCTGGAAATGTGTCTGCGACTAGATTGCTGAGACTTGATGAGTTACACGACAAAAAAAGTGTCCAACGAGGCACCAATTAGACGGTGCCACGTACGTAGCGTGAGCCGACCTGTAATATAAATCAATCTTGTTTTGGTATTTGTCAACAAATAAAGGCGCCCCTTTTTTATAAAAATAAAATAAAATAATATAGCCTTTTTAATCGATACATAATTTTACATAAAATTTAAAATTTTAATTTTCAAATTTTGAATGAAATGTATATTACCAAAATTTGTATTTATTTATTTTGGGTTATTCACTCCACTCTTAGCGATGAGGGGACAAAAAATAATAATATGATTAAATTTTGTAATAATTCCACATCAAAAAATTGATACATGCGATTATTTATAAGAGTCCAAAAAGAAAATTAGATGTATCATTTACATAATAAGAGCATTCACGGTTAGGGGATGTGCATCGGTTCGGTAACTCGACCCGAACTGATTTAATTCGGTTCTAAATTTTTAGTGATGGTTCGGGTTCGGATTTAAAATCTAAAAATTTCGGATTTTCTAAAAAATTTCGGATTTAAACCTGAAACCTTTTAATGAAAGTTCGGGTTCGGATTAATGACGATTTTTAATGACGGTTCGGGTTCAGTTTGGTTTTCGGGTTCGGTCCGACCTTTCTCGGTGTGGATTCGGTTCGGATTCGGTTTGAATTTTAGATTTTTGAATTTCAGTTTGGATTAAATCCGAACCGAACTGATGAACAATCCTAGTTCTCATTCCAAAGCAAGAAAAATCTATTAATATATTGTTTAATGTGCCAATGTTAACTAATGAATAGTAACCAGCCCAACTTTCTTGAACTCAACTTGCCAACTTTTTGGAAAAAAAAATTATAGTGGTCAAGAAATTCTTTTATGTCTTTATACTTTTTGCATACTGTGATATTATATTGTCCAACTACGAATTAATAACTGTAATACAATGCAAATATTTTATGGTGAGGTAACACTTCTACTGTCATTCTTAATGGTAGGGGTGCAAATGCTCGATAAGACCTCGGTTCGTTTGAGAGAAAGAGTCAAGTAAGAAATTGGTTTTAGAGTTTAATAAGCCAAACAATGACTGTGCTCAGCTTAACTCATTTACTCGAGAGCTTGACTCATCTATATGTATTCATCAAATCATCATATACATATAATAAGAAGGAGAGAAAATAAGAAGTGGTTCAAATTTTTTTTCCGTGTAGCTATTAAACGACACAATTTTCTCACATGGAAACAAGGAGTTCAAGTTTTCCTAGTATATATTTAACACCTCTTATGGACGATTAAATTAGTTCAATTGATTCAATATAATTATAACTAATTCGTCCTTCAGGTTGGTTTACGTATAAAAAAAAATAGTTGACCCTTACGGTAGAGTCTATATATATAACTCAACATAAATTTATACGGTTACTAAAAAAAATCATATTACAAAGCACTCTCGATATGAAGAGAGAGCTTTTGAGTTTGGCATCAAACCTGATGAGCATAATTTTAACAATACCAAATTCGGCTGAACTAATGGGTACATCACTTCTAAACTTTGTGCTATAAAAAAAACAAACTTTTCTATTTTTGAGTTTTTTGTCGCTGTTTCCAACAAACGCGAAGCAATTGGTCGCAGTTAAGACTCTTGCTACGCGCGCAGTATCTCTGCTCCCAGTGATACTCACGCACTCACTCACCATATAGAGTCGTTGCCCATTTAGGGCTTTATTTTTGGCGTCGAAACGCATACGAATCCGCGAAATTCGAGGTACTTTTTCATAATCTCTCTAATTATCTAATCCCAATTCGATTATTCACTGCTAAGGTCAAACATTTTAGAATCAATCGATCCGTTTGATTCCTGTGATCACTAGATTGTAGTACTTTTCTATGGTGTCCATATGTATTTGAACTTGTTTGTCTTTTATTGAATTGTTTGCTTCAGCTTTTGCTTTTGGTTGCTAACTTTTAAGGTTTTTTTTTTTTTCTATTTTGGTATAAATAAGCTGTAAATTTTAAGCTCAATACATGCCAGTTGTTCTGAAGAAGCTAGCTTTTAAGGGAAAAAGATACTACCAAACAAACCCTTGATTCTAGTTATGGTGGTTTCTATAGGAGTTTGGGTTATTTTGTTGGTAGCCTTAATTGCAACAATATTGGATTAGGGGGGAGAAAAAAAAGTTACATGAATCTAGCTTAAAGCTTGTTGCTTTCATAAGAAAAATCTCAACTTAAGGGCATTCCCACTAGTGTAACTATTTTCAACCCCTAAATTTTGATCACTACATCTCAAACCTCAAATTAGAAGGTGAGATATGGAGAATGCACACGCTAGAGACGACGCTAGAGACATGTAAACTTAAAAATAGAAGTGGGATGAACAAAAGTCCCGTAGAGGATTACCGTTGCAAATCCCCTATTTTTAATGGTGTTTGGATACATTAGCAGGAGGTTACCTTCGTTTAATCTCTAAAATTTAGGTTAGAGAGCTATTTAGATGCACTGGTGGGAGTGCCTAAAGCAAATAAACACATTAGTTAGTGGGATGCTTTTGTCATGTAGATCGTTAAGAGGGCGGATAACTGCTTTTATAAAGTGTGCTCTCTCTCGAAGGAGTTAATTTCTATAAGCTTTTGATTTTTATTTTTTTTAAAAGGAAAAGGAAGTTTGTTGTACTAAGATAAAATATGCTTAAAGATTGTTTGATTCTTGTTAATAAAGTGAACAAGCTGATAAATCAACAAGTTTTTCACTCTTTGAAGTACCACAGGGGAAGGAGTATGGAAAACAGTGTAATGGGCACTTTAGGAAATAGGTGATGTTTTCCTTTCAAAATTATCTCAAGCATTTCAAAACTTGTCTAAGTTTCATTTGCCCTTTTGTATGTTTTCCCTGGAACTGCTGTTCTTTTCTGGACTTCTTTTTTCCCCTCTTAGAAATTACTTTTTCCTTTAATGTGGTTGTATTTTGCCCGCATTTTATTTGATTTCAAAGCAAGGTGCTCGAGAAGCAAATTATTTATCAGCTCCCATGTGCTAATGACTCTAAACCTGTTCAGCTTGGTGGATTGATTTGATATTCATTTCCTTTTGGGTCTTTGAAAGTAAGGGATTGGGGCCCTTAGAGTTGAAATCCAATAGGTATTAAATCCTGGGCAGAGCCACAGAGAGGCAAGGGGGGTCAAGTCCCCTCCTTGGTTTGGTACCAGAATAAAAAAAAAGAATTATTTGTTTACCTATATTTTGTATTAATGAAAAAGTTAGATCAATATTTATTTGTAGCAACCTAAATAACCAAATTGAGCTTGTTCAGGTGGGTCTTGCGCTGCTGTAAAAGGCAGACAGGCAGTTCTTGTGGGTTTGAATCCCACCATTCTCTTTTTCTGTTTTCCCAATTAAGCAGCTTTATGTTTTATGTCAACATATTAAATAAGACTTATTACTTAAAATATTTTTACAATTCCCACTAAACAGTTTCACCTTTACATATTGCAAAAGTTTTATATGATTAACGTTGAGATTAGGTAATCTAGAAAAAACTAAAATAATTTGAGAAACTTGGCCTGATTAGAAAAGGAATTGAGTCAATGCTAATGGAAGACATCTCTACATGAATTACCACCATTTTTCGTTCTATTTTTCCAAACTTGAGTCCAAATGTTAAATACGGAAATTAATTTTAACTTTTAATTTGTACAAGCATTGTCCTCACAATTATTTTTGTATCTGTTCACAATAAATAAATTAATACCACATCTTATTACTTTAATAACTAATTACACTTTTGATTGTGCTAAACGTTATCATTTAACTAAATGCGTATTGTGATTGTTTATTGCACCCAACGATATATTTATATCTTGAATACACTAACTTGTATTTGTTCTTATTTATGACATCGACTTGTATGTGTATGTTTATGTTTGAATTTTGCCCCCCTTAGTCAAGTTCTTGGCTAAATCCAAGATGAAAACTACAAAGCACTTATATTAGTTGATTAGACTTGTTCTACGTTGCATTGTGCTCCCTTTTGGTTGTTCAGTATGGGAGTCCGTGCTAAATAGCACATTCCACATATGCTAGTCAGACGAGGCAAAGGATCTGAAATTGATCAAGCCCTCTCTGTGCAGCTTCGTGACTGCTAGTTACAAGAAATGAAGCGTAAGCGTGGAAATGTGAAAAGCAAACAAAAACTGGCTCCTGTTTGCAATGTAGATGAAGTGATTCAAAGTGTTGTCCGGGACCCTACACATGAATGCGGCTTGGATGGCGAATATGAAGTTGAAGAAAGAGTCGAGAAAAGCAGCACTAAGCGTAGTCAGCAGGCAAGTGGACAAAATGTAAAAGGTGTTGAGGCAATGCTGGAGGATAGCACGAGCCCTGTTGTTGAATCAAATATGGTTGCTTCTACTAACTTTTCTAAGAAAGCTAGGAGCAAACTGATCAATTCATCTAGCGGGGTTTCTCCATTAAGTAGTGGTGCTCTTCAGGTGCAAGATGAAAAATCACAACAAAAAGAGCCAACCCTGACCCACCAGGATCCGCAATGCAACGACCAAGAACTAAAAGCTGCCCTTGCGGTATGTGTTGAAGTGCTGTGCCAAATAACTTTGTGCATGCTTTACTTGTGTATTCATGTATTCCAATATATGTATTCATTTACATATAAATATCTCTAAATGAGACGCGCATCTACTTTCTTAATTTTCTTCTTCATTGTTGGGAAATTGTCTACCCGTTAGGTGATCAGGAAGGTTATGAAGATGGATGCTGCTGCTCCCTTCAATCTTCCAGTGGATCCTGTTGCACTTGGAATACCTGTATGTTCAATTTTACTTTTTATTTTTTAATTTTTAATTTTTTTTACTTTCATCAAAGTTGTATTTTAGTACCCTAAAGTATAACTGATTATTATTAACAGTACTCACTAAGTGAGAAAGCGATGTTACATATGTTATGGATTAAATTTCTGATTTTCTTTTATTTGTGCATAACTCATGTTTACTTAGATAGTCTCTAATGAACTTTTTTCTGTTTTTATGTGTATGCTGGGGTTGGATGCAGGATTATCTTGATGTTATTGAGACGCCTATGGATTTCAGTACTGTATGCATCAATCTTGAAAATGGCCTAAAATACCAAAATTTCAAGGATGTTTTTAGAGATGTGCAATATATTTGGGAAAACTGCATCAAGTATAATAGAAAAGGTCATTACATTTTGGAGCTCATGAAGAGGGTGAAGAAGAAATTCATGATGTTATGGAATGAAGCTGGGTTGTTCACTGATCAACAGCTGGAGATCAGTGGTGAGGATTTCAGGGCCCGAACATATTCATGTTTTTTTTTTTCGTGGAGTATTTTTTTATGCTTTCAATCTACCATGAATTTTTGACGGCTATAGATTAATTATTAATTTTTGGGGGAGTTATATCCCTTGATCTTTGTTAGTTTATATAATTTTGTATGACATTGAAATAAGGTTATCATATATTTCATACCTGTATCTCATTTTTGAAGGATATTCTCGCCTTCCTACTACGAAGTCTACAGGGACGTGCAGTATATATGGGCATAAGAGCTCATCAGCCACTCTGGCTGATTGTGCCAAAAATTCATGGCAAGATCAGGTAGACCTGAGCAGACATCAATGTCATCAGCCCTCATTGAGCTATGCTCGCTCATGTCAGCCCCGTCAGAGGCCTTATGACTCTCCTGTGAGCTCTCCTGAACCGTTGTCTGGCGGAAATATTGATAGTTTAGGTAAGCAGTGTATTGAGTTTGCTCGCACAAGTTGCATATGACATGCTACTTGTAATCTAACTATGGAGGTTACTACCTTCTATGCTGATGTCAACTTTCAACATCTACAGAGGCGGGTAGAAGACAGAATCCATGTGGGCATAGGTGTCAGGTGGATGCTACTGATACTATCTCAAGCCATAGTCAATTTCAGCTGCATCAGCATCGGTTTTCAGTGGGCAATTGCAAGTCGCATCAATCTAATCAAAAACCATGTAACTGCCACCCAACTCGTGATCAATCACAACATTCTCATCAACTTGCTGACAAATTTACTGCTAATGCCGGTATTTTTCTTAGAGGTTGCTTTCTAGACTGGCTAGGGCAGTAGACATGATACATGAACAATTTGCAGTAGAACTTGATAACTGTGCAATATTTTGACCTGAAATGTGGCTAGTTGCTGCTATAACTTTGTCTATGTGATATTAATGAGATATTTGATCGATTTAGGCTGCTACTGTGTGTCATGTTTATGGTATGTTTAGCAACTGTATGTTTATTATGCAGAGCATTCACATATTCCTCCGCCAAAAGAGTCGAGTACAAGACGAAAGGAGATTAGCCAAGCACAATGCCATCTGCACCAGCCTCCAGTTAACTGCAGCCAGCAATATCAAACCCAGCATAGATCTTGCCAGCACATCCCAAACTCTGGGCGACAGCTGTTCTCTCAGTCAGTTGCTGAATTTGATATGACTAATGCAGGTAAGCTATAATTGCAGTTCAACATGCTCATCAGTCATTACGTGTGCTCATTATGCTAATGAACTGACTCTGGATTTACCATGTCTAAATTGCTGCCTTTGCACATGGACCATTGCAAACATATCTTCACGTTTTTTTTTTTTTTATAACTCTGGAGAAATTATGATTTTTTTCCCTTTTTAAGGCAACGGTGCACACCATCAGCATGACAAACATTCTTGTTGCCATGGCCATCAACATCAGTCTCAGGTGGCGACTTGTAGAGACATGTTGATCTCTAGAAAGTGGCTTACTAACTCTGCCAAACCACGTGCTGGCGTTGAAATGGGGAATGCTGGTACTTTTTGTCTGACTTATCATTCAAATAAGAGTGTGCCTTGTTTTTTTCCATAACAAAATTCTTTTCAGTTAGGCTTGTCATTTGATTTACGAGCATGGGTCGGTCCGTGCTTTTGAACCCAAAAATTGTGTGAGGTGCACGAGGACATGATTTAGTTACAGCTCAGCCATGCATCACTGGAAAGTTTTTCCTAGGGGCTAATTAGTATTACACTTCATTGAACTGCTTCTACAATAATCATTAACCTCTTTTTTCCTAGAGGGAGAATTTCGATCTCCACCTCTTACAGAGTCAATGATAAGGTACACTAAGCGTGCACCTACTAGGTATCCGCCAGGCCATATCACTGATGACCATCAACAAGAGGTGGAGAGACGTGGGTTAGATCGGAGCTCTAGCCTGATGCATGCTACTTCTGATGAACCACATGAAGACGTGGACATGTATAGTTCGGGTATGTTAATGTAGTGCTTGTATTTTAAAGCAAGCCCTTGGCTTGTATTTTATGCCTTGAAATTCAATAGCAATTATATCAAACATTATAACAGAAAATAACTAATATAGTTGGAGATGTGGAGATATTTAAGATGATATACATTGGAATGACATTAACCTTTCATAGTCATAGTGAGTGAGAAATGTGCTTTTGGTGTTCTCTAATCATATAGCCTAGTGCTTGTGTTTTGGGTCTGGAAGTCAAATGCACTACTGCATGCGACCTTGCTGATCAAGTTTCTCTATTTTATTCTATCGTGTGCTTAACTGATATATTCATTTCTTTTTCATTCAGATAAATTTCTTTCACCATCTCCTGTTGAGTCCATGATAAGGTGCGCAAAGCGTAGGCCCACCATGGACCCTGCAGATGCCATGCCTGATATCATTAGCAATCAGCAGCGGGAAGAAATATCTCCTAGCCAGGTACAGCTCCTGAAGGGTCATTCCAAGGGCCTGACAAGCTCTAGCCAGCCACAGCCTTCCCATTCACAAGCTCTCCTGGATATGTTCGGTGCAGGTTTTTTTCTTTTTGTGGTCGTTTTTGAATGGCGTTTGACATATGATATATTTTTTCAACCTAATGAGCTAAAATTTCCTCTTCCATTCTTCATGCTTTGTTTTTGGATAGTTCCCAGCAAGGTCAAAAAGAAGACTCGGGGGCGTGGCCCAACTCGCTGCCTAGATGTGTGGAACAGTGAAGATAAAATACCGGTCAGCACTAACGAGTTTGGGGAACCCATAGGCCCTGAGGCTCCCAAATTTATTTTCTTTCTTGGAACTATTGCGAGAAATGGTCATGTAGCTCCTCTGAATTATATTCATTGGAAGGCAGTACCTGATGAAAACAAAGAGAGAATGTGGCAGTTAGTTGAGGTATTAGAATTTTCTTTTACATTCAGTGTATTGCTGTAAATTTCTGTTCTGTGACATTCTTTCAACCAATGTAGTCGAAATTTTTAATTGACCCGCAAAGCAAGGATTCAATCTTGAAATCCATTGGCACAAAATGGAAAAATTGGAAGGCTCTGTTAAAGGCTAAACACTACAATCCTCACGAGACTGATGAGGAGCGGCTTGCAGACTGTAATGAGAGGGTCCAACCTGACCAGTGGCGTATCCTTGTGTCTTTTTGGAATTCTACTGAAGCAAAGGTGTGTTGTAGCTTTACTATGAGAAATACTGATTCTTATTTTTTCCTTTTGTTATTTAAAATAAAAAGTAATTCCCATATAATACACAGGTGCGAAGCAACACTAATAAGGCCAACAGGTTAAAATTTACTTCAAATCATGCGTGTGGTTCAAAAAGCTTTGCACGGGTCCGCGAGGAGCAGGTAGCTTCTTGATTATTATACTTGGGAATCATTATTTCACTTTTTGGCATTGATATTGTCAAGCAGTAACAATTATTGGTTGTTCATGAGCGTATAAAGAGGCAGGGAGGGAAAGAGCCATCCCAGGCAGATCTATTTATAGCCACTCGTACTCGCAAAAATGGGCAGCCTGTAAATGAGACGTCATCAGTTATAATTGTATGTACCAGCATTTCATATCCGAGTTAATTCTTTTAGTAGCCTTACTTTCTACCTTGATACTCAACCCCTCTTTGGTCTCCAATTTAGAATCAATCAAACCCTAAAGGCTGAATACTGGCTGTAATGTGGAATATTTTTTTTCTAATGTCAAACACAGCTTTCACAAGACAATCATATTATTTTCTTCACCTACATTTAATTGTTGCTCAACCTTTTTATTAGTTAACAAATCTTGGATGGCATTTTCAAGAATATCACTTATTTTTAACTGATAATTATTTTGTATAAAATAATTAAAGAAAATTGAACTTTGGTACACTGGATTCTTTCCACTTGAACCATGGTCTATGGAGTGGAAAGGAGCAGATTTCGACATTGGGCCACTGGTTGCTCCGTCAATGGGCAGCAGTCTCTAGATTAAGGTCACATTACAACGGTTTATAAAATCAACTGTTACCTCTAAAAACAGAGGGACCAAAGTAAAATTTGGGTTAAAATTAAGGTATATATCTGGTTAATATATCTTCTTTTTTATGTTTAATCACTTTGCTTTTCATTACAGTCACAACTTCGTGAGGCTGCTCAACAGCAAGGGACCTTTCAGGAAGATACAATTGCAGATGATGTTTTTGTGAAGGTTATAGGAGAGGAAACAACTGGGCATGTACGTACTCCTGGTGTGGGACGTACAACTCTTTCTAAACTTAGCACCTCCAAGCCACTTCCTGTTGAGACCGCGAGAATGGTTTCAGAAGCTAAAGCTGAGGTTCGTGAGATGAGAGAGAAAATGGTGTCCATGGAACAGACGTGTGCTCAGATGGCCGCTCAAATTGCCACAATGATGACAATGATGCAGAAGAACTTTGCGGACAAGGATCCACCTAATGGAGATGCCTGTCTAAATTCTGAGAGATCGGGGTAGTCTTTATCATCGAACCATGGTGCTTCATCTCGTCAGGTGATTTTTTTTTTTCCGTTTCTTTAATATCTATTCTGTTGCCTTTGGTTTGATTAATTCAACGAATTCATCATGTTTTTTAAAGTTACCTTTGGTTCATGATAAAACAGGGATCAAGAACAAGAAGTGGAAAGAAGTAGATCCAGGTAAATTCTCATCTGTATTTTGTGTTTCACATTTCATGTGGTGACTTGGTTCAGTTTCTATGCTCCAAAGAATGGATACTTGTTGAAGCGGTTCCTGTACTGATTTATTTGGAAAGCAGTTAAGGTCCAAAAATTAGTATCCAATAGAGCATTTCTTCACTTGACTCTTTTTTCCCTTTGTTTTTCTTGCAGGCAGTGCAGAAAACAGTGAGTCTCGGTATTGCAGTTTTCGTATGACATTGTGGGAACTGTGATCGTATTTGCTTCGATGTTATATTTAACTCGCTGCAGTATCAAATAGCAAATATTTTGTATCAAAGTAAACTTTTTAGTTGCAGATGGAACTATGGATTTGGAAGGACTAAGGACGGGTGATTAGTAGATAACAATGGTTGTTTAGCTTTTAGACGTGACTGAGCTTTATTAAGGGCAACTTGAGATTGCTTTTGGCTACTGGCTTCTGATTTTTTTTCTTGTAACTTGTAACAGTAGGTGTTTGGTAAATTTTAAAATACCTATTTTTAATGATCTATTTTTGCTTTTAAGGTTGCTTTTGGAAGCAACATTATAGGTGCTTTGAAAAACCGTTTTCGTTTTTTCTTTGATTAATTACAATAATAATTTCAATTATATTTCTTATATTTTCTATACATATCTATTTTTGTCTTTTTACGATATAATATAAAATTGACTTACCAAACACTATATTACTTTTCAAAGTAATTTTTAAAATTTATTTATCAAATATTATAGTTATATTCGCTTTTAAAATTGGCTTTAAAAAATTTTGAAAAGTGGATTTTAAGAAGTAATTATAATTTTAAACTAAACTAGGCCGATGTCTTAGAATTTTCAGCATTGTCTGACATTGAAACTTATTTGTATGTTTTCATTTGAAAAGAGTTCATCCCCCTCATATATTGTACTAATTTCCTAGGAGCCCACTAAATAGATAAAAATTAATAGTTTTGATTTAATATCCAAAGGGTTAGTGACTCAGTGTCCGTAATTTTCCCAAATTATTATTAAAATTTTCATGCTAGGGGAAGTTAGTCAGAACTCAATATATAATTTAAAATTAAATATTTAATATGTTTGTAAAATGTTTGATCATTGGAAACCGTCCTTTTGCTTCTTTTAAATTAAAAATAATATTTTTATCATTTTTATACGTGAAGGTTTTTTACTTCAATAACTAATATTGTCTTTTTACATTTACATTCATTTGCCTTGGCTTTTTGACCGATTGCTAATATACAAATTATATGAATGACGATCCTTCGCTATTACATGAATGACGATCTTTCGCCTTTGTAATGTGCAAGTTTTGTACATATAGCCGAACGGTGATGCTAAGTAAATTTATTAAAAAAATAGTCATGCTAAAATACATTAATCTAAGTAAGAAAGTAATATTCTAGATACCATTCCAAACGAGCCCAGTCCAGTTAAGGTGTTGATTGTATGTGCTTGATTCGTTGCTTTTCTTTTAGCTCCCAATCAGGTAAACTACGAGTGTAAATAGACTAAATTACCAAAATAAACTTATTT
>MKEJ01053029.1:0-18606 GCA_001753735.1 Embelia ribes | reverse complement strand
TTTATTTTATTTCCTGTCGTTATGCTGTCCGATTTTAGATTATATTGTGGTATTATGTTGAGATATGTATGTTTGGAATCTCATTATTGGATCTTGTATGGTTGGTTATGAGTTTGGAATTGGGTAACACACTCGCAACTCCGGGTCTCTGGTGCTTGGGATTCGGGGGCGCTACAGGAACCCCAGTGAATATGTTGTGGAAGAGAAAAAGGAAGGCGGCATAGAAGTTGAAGAGAAAGAGAAAGAGAAATATAAAGAGGAAGTGAAAAAAAGGAAGCCGACATTTAAGCTGAAGAGGAAATTGAACATGTTTCAATTGTGTGATGAGGATGAAAATGTTGAACAGGCTGGTAAAAATGATGATGTGCTTGACACGGTTCTTGTCTTTGTTGTTGCTTAAGCTGAAACCACTTTGGTTGTATTTACACCAATAAAGGGAACTGAGTATGTTCATGAACTCACTTCCACTAAGGTTGATCCAAAGAAATTCAAGAGATCGAGGTTGAAGAAAAAGCCTACAAAGGATGCAAAGTTTACAAATCCGTCCGTAAACACCTTTATAGTGGCTGATCCAGCCAAGGTTAATCTTCACGAGAAGTTAGATAGTGATTTTTCTGAAAAGCTGAGTTTCTAGATTAATAATTATGAGAAAAATCCAGCAACAGTGGAAAAGAAAATTGTTCATACTGGTTCTGGTGATGCATAATTTTTTCGGATACTGATGACACCTAGAATATGGCTCAAGGATTAGGTAAGTCTATTGTCCTTACGTCTATATATATAGTCCTGTTATTTTTTCGCGACATTTCGTTACTCTTTCGTGATTGGTTTGTGACTACTTTGAGATTATTTCGCGATTATTTCCCGACTATTTATTTATTTGGAATCATGTTTTGACATTATTTTTTTATTTGTGTATTACATCGATACTTGCCTTTATAATTTGAAGCAGAGAGTATGGAAGTATCCCAAGACTTAAGGGACAAATTTTGTAATTGGTGATTGTACAATGGCTCAATTGTTTTCCAATTACTATGAGATTTCTATATGAATCGGGTTGCTTTCCAATTTGATGAAACCTTTCTAAACTATTATTAGGGGAATGATGCCAGATTCATGATTGATGACATTTATTATCCTCTAAACCTTAACAATTTCCATTAGAACTTGTGTATTATACACCTAAGAATATGGGAAATTGAATTTTATGACAATGATCAGGCTAAAATTAGTCTCCACAACCTTAAGCCTTATATGGCACCAGTATGTGAAATATTGCCCTACATGTTGGACAAAACGGTGGCTAAGGTTGACAATGCGAAATACCCACATCTTCTTGATCTTAAGCCATTCGAATTCGAAATTGTCTCATACACTGTTTATTCAAGAAGTATAGGAAGTGGTGACTGTGGCGTGTATATGAGAATGTACCTAGAGTACATACAGACCAAATTAGACCTTAAGGATGTGGTTGATAAACACATGATAGACTGGAGGAGAAAATGGATTGTACCGTAGATAATCATGTATAAATATGATGTTTTTATTTATATATGTGCCGTAAAATATATGTGTTTGAGCTGTAAATATGACATTTTAAGTTATGCTTGTGTTGTAAAACGTATATGATTTGCTAGTTTGCAATTTTACATCACTCTTCATCATATTGAATAAGCACTTCATGGATATTTGAAACAATAAAAGGAATAACAAAAATTTCAAGTTTTGTCACAAAATGTTACGAAATGTCACGAATTACTTGAACGGCCTCGAACCTTGTGAACTGGCAAACCATCACAAAATGTCTCGAATGACTTCGTTATCTGTCTTGAATTATATATGTAACGAATTAAATGATGAATATTAACCAAAACCGTCTTATTATTAGCCAGAAACCATCTTATTATCAATAAAAAGTCTCTAAATGATAAATATGAATAATATACATCATAAAATTATTATGTACAATCGTTAATGCACTTACCCATGCATTTCATTAATGATTGAAGTATGATACGCTAGCAGTGAAAGAGATAGAGGCATGATAGAGGAGGGAGGGAGGGAGGAAGAGATAGAAAGGAAGAGAGATGAGGGATACGAGAGTGAGTGAGGGAGAAAGTAGAAATAGAGAGAGAAGGGAGAAAAAAAAGAAGGGATCTAGGAGGGAGAAAGTAAGAGAGAGAAATAGAGAGAGGAAGGAGAAGAAAAAGAACTAGACAAGAATACAAGGGTAAATTGGTCCAAAAAATAAGAAAATTTCTATTTTTGTAAATATTATTAAAATTGTCCTCGTTTTGCAATAGTGATCACAATTAGTCCTATTTTTGCAATTTTCCCTTCTCCTCCGCTTAATTCTCTCCCTCTCCCTCTTTCTGTATATACAATATTGAATTTGCGTTGGATTTTCATGTCTCTGGCATTGGCAGAGTAACAACTTTTGTAAATGTACTTGTGTCCTCCGTTTGGTATAGCAATTGCAAGTACAGAATAATGTCTGTGATTCAATTTGGATCCTATGGTATAAATGATTAGCCAACTACATCTCGAGATAAGTTCTAATTTTTGTTTTCGAGCATAGGATTGTTGAAAAATAATCGAAAAATATTCGGATAAGCAAAATTATGGAGATTGGAGCTATATATTGTAAATGCGGGGAATATCTTTTTCATGGAAATGTGAAGCGAATTACCTTTCTTTAGTTTGCATTAGAAGTATCATATGTAAGTAATTATGTTCCTTTAAGGTTTTGTTTCACATCTAGGGTTGCGGTTAGTGTGGGGAGGAAAAGAAGAGGTAGGGGTAGACTTCTAAAACCCTCAATGCAAGTGATGAAAAAGGCACGTGTACTAGAAAAATAGATGAGCAAGGTGCCTAAGATAGGAGCAAATGGCATAAAAAAGTTCATGTTGATAACTAGATGCAGTATCCTATTTTGGTTTCATAGAGCCAACCGATATAGAGATCAAGACTTGGTGGTTGTATTTGGGATTGTGGTTTGTATTTGGATTTAGTATGTCGTGTCTTGCCTTATGATTGATCTGGATTATGTAAATTATGTACCTGTTTTTTTTAGGGGAAAGAAATAGAAGTTGAATCAAGAAGAAGTTTAAGTTAAAGAATCTACAAGCTTATGATTCATTTTTTCCGTTGGTCGAATTATGGTTCTGTTTCTTATGAGATTTAAAGTGTGAGCTATTTTGTCTAGTTCGATACTTCTGTAGATTACATTTTCCTAAGTATGCAGGAAAGTACGGGATTTGGCATAAAAGTTCGTATTTTCTGCAATTAAATTTGCGTTCTAATCTTTTGAATGTCACTTGATCCTCTGATCTAGATATGCGAGTTTAAGAAGGCGCCTCCTAGTTGACTCACACCTTCCCAAGGATGGAAACGATTCTCCTGATCATGTTATGGACTACCTTCTGTCCCAAAATCCAGGTCGATTGTACTTATCTTTCATGATTCTTTTGTCTTTTTACCTAGTTGTTTTTCCCTTAATGTATTACTTTTGAAACTTTGCTTGAACCCCGTCTCCAAGTGGCATTGTTGCGGTGCAAAAACTAATCTTTTACGAACACTCGCTTGTCCTCATAGAGAATTCTTCTGATTGTAGTTTGCATATACAATTGTTTGCAGCCTGTGAGTAACGATCATAAATTGTTTTGCGCCATGTTGCTTATTCAGCTTTTCTCTAGTTGATTTTTTGCTTGATTTGGGCTCTCCCAATTTTGTAAATGCATTAAAATGTTTTGACAATGGTGCAGATAGCAGTTGGGGTCGTCGTTTCTGTAATGCCGAACTAGAAAGAATGGTTGACCAAGATTTGTCCCGTCTTTGTCCTGAACATGGAAGCTCTTTCGAGACGATGGGAGGTAAAAGCACTTTAAGACAACTTTTGTTATTGTGATTTCTAAAACATCCGGACTATGGTTACAGACGAGGTGATTATAGGTGATTACTTACGTGTTCGCCTTAACTTCATTTCACGTTAAAACATTTTATGGCAGATGTATATGTGTTTTACTTAGTTCTTTCCTGTGAAGAAACTTTGGTTCTTGCCTTTTGTGAAAAAAAGGTCAATATTTCGGGTTGATTGTGCTTTTATGAAAGTCTCGTGTCTTCATGATCAACATAGAGTCACAGAAAGGCCCTTTTCCATTTATCGTTCTTTAAACTTGCAAGTTTAATTTGTTCGTTTTAGTGTATCTTTTAATTTAGTTTTTGAGGTAACAAATGTGTATAAAAGTCTCTTAGAAAAATACTTTTGTAATGAACCTCATTGTTAAGAAGTCCAAATTCATTATCAATTGTGAAATTTTAAAAACTATTAGTGCAATAATATCCGTTCCAAGTTGAAAGGTCTCTAACATTATAATTATCCAAAATTAATAGGAAGCAAAATATAAGTTATATTAATAAAAAAATTAATATACATTTACAAAAATATATTTATAATTTTTTGTTATAAAATTTTATTTGTGTAACATACATTTTGTCACGTATTGCTACTCTAAAAATTTAGAGGAAGCCCCCTCCTCGTAATTAATGATGTGCTGATCTGATAATAATTTAGTGAAAAACGGTGGAAGCATGCCCCTCAAGTCAAAATCACATGAGATCTTGACAAATTCATGTGATGTGATTGCTACATAATACAGTCCCTTGGATATTTAATATAAATGGACTCTATTTCTAAGATTGTAATAGTCAATGACCAGTTTTAACTACATAAATAAATTTTTGTAATAAAAAATTTTAAAATTTTATTTCTTGTAATTAAAATATATACCTTACTCTTACATTTTTATTAAAAATATTGGACACTCTACTTCCATTTACCATTTTAACTAAGTACCAAGGTCTCTAACATTCATCCCATGACTATACGGGTGAGTAAAATCGCTCTACCCACAAAAATAGAATTTTTTTCAAATAAAATTACTATCAAAATTTTTTATTGAAAATTTATATTTACGTGCATTCGAGAATTTTTTCTATCCTTACATTCGTGGGAGTAGTGTTAGATACTCATTTCCCATCCCAAACTCTATAAGATCTTAATAATTGGCGCACCGACCTGGGCAAGGGAGCACAGTCCCCCTACCTCTACCTCTGTATGTAATACACGTATGATCTGTATATATATATATATATATAATGTGAAATTTTTCAAGGAAAAAAAGGCTACTATATGCTCCCCTGAAAAAAAGAAAAAGGGAAAAAGAAAGAAAACCCCACAAGACAGAACAGGAGATCCAAACCCCACTGATCTGTGTCCCTTTTACAATACGCGTTGAGACTGCAACGCTTCACTCTCTCTCTCTCTCTCTCTCTCTCGCTCTAGAAATGGCACTCCCATCTTTCTACCCACCGATCCCCGCCGACACTTCCCCAACTGGGTTTTCTAGTTTTTTAATTATCTCTCTCTCTCTCTCTCTCAAGAAACGAATCAAATCAATTCACCCACCATAAACCCCCCCTTCTCTCTCCCTCTCTTATAATACACCCATTTGTTATACATTATTATACAATACATATACACAGTGATACGGGTACATATCATTGTTCTGTTGGTACGTCATTTTCTCTGCTCTGTTTCTTAAATGCCGGATTTGTTGTGGTTTTAAGCTGTAGCTTCTCTCTCTGTCTCTCTCTTGATTGGGGTTTCTGGGTATTGTGTATATGTATCTATAATCTATATATTGAGTGCATCTGAGAAGAGAGAGAGAGGGTCATGGATACGAGGGGGAGACTAATTGCGGGTTCACATAACAGAAATGAGTTACACATCATCAATGCTGATGAGATTGGCCGAGTAAGTGAAATCAAAATCCGTAATTTCTCTCTTTTCTGAGCTGTTTTAGTTTATCATTCAGCTGGGTTTCGATTATTGTGTATATATATATATAATTTTTGTGGGTTTGAAAAATTTGTTAGGAGCATTCAAAATGTGGTTCTGTTTTTGTTTCTTTTTGTCTGTTTTTGCTTTTGATTTGTCTTGTTGGGAGGAAATTTCGGGATACCCATCTCCCATCTCATTTTTGGAATTAGAAAAGGAATTATTTTTCCTATTTTTTGTCTGAGGTTATGCTGGAAATTATTTTACTTTGGATTTACTAGACATGATTTGGTTTTCTTGCAAGTGAACAGAAGAGTTTTTTTTTTTTTTTTTTACCCTAATTTTTGTCGAATGCTATGTGGTAATTATTTAGTTTTTAAATGGCCAGTGATTAATCTGAAGTCAATGTTATAATTAAGGCGACTAAGACATGTTTTTTTTTTTTTTAGTCAGCTAATGAGTCATTTCTTTGGTTTCTAATTTTGTTCTTTAGTCATGATCAAATTTAAATTAAATATTACAGCTCAGGCTTGCCGTTAGGCTTTGAATTTCCAATTTTCTTGGAGGGTTTTTGTTTCTGCTTTCATTTTTACAATTCGTTAGCCTTGTATCTTCAATTTACAGCTGAGTTCATACTCATTTATTCACTCATATTGGGATTGTTTAATTGCAGCTTCTAAGCTCTAAGGTTTTTGTTTTTTGTTTTTTTCATAAAAGTAGTATGTATTGTGTATTTGGTGCACAGCTTTTAAGCTGAGTTTTTTGGTGTTTTAAGTGGTTTGGAATTGACTTACTATAGGATCTGATTGATAAAAATTTGTGAATTTGTTCTTTAGATCTCGGTGAAGGAATTAAGTGGTCAGATATGCCAAATTTGTGGAGACGAGATTGAAGTGACGGTTGATGGGGAGCCATTTGTTGCGTGCAATGAATGTGCCTTTCCGGTGTGTAGGCCTTGCTACGAGTATGAGAGAAGAGAGGGCAATCAAGCTTGCCCTCAATGCAAAACCCGATATAAGCGTATCAAAGGTGAATCGTTTTTTCTTTCCATTTCTAGTTTCACATCGCGTACTCTTGTATTTGATTTTGCTCCATCTTTAGGATTGAAAATTGCTTAACTTGAAAACTCCAACATTTTCTTGTTATGTTACTATCTTTTTTGTGAAATTGAGATGCTTTCGGGCTTAGTTTCAGGAAATTCTCTAGTGCCAATGCGTGATGTGATGATTTGGCTCCCAAACTTGCAAGTTGTTTTCAGATCCCTAACCAAATGCATAACAGTTGTTTTGTCTTTGTTTGGTTGTGTTTCCGCAATTTTTAGTTTTTGTTCTTGTTTTCACTAGTATTGAGACTGAAAACATCAGCAATGAAAACATCAATCATCAGTATTTCCATCAAATTGATTTTCATATTTAATAGTAAAATACTAAGTGGCACAATTTTATGCAGTGCCTAAATCTATGTTTATATCTTTGTAAATTCTGTTGTTGTTCTGTGAACCACTTTGCCAAACGTATTACAAGTGGAAAATAATGCTCAAAACCACAAACTCAACTTTCAAATCTCACAACGTCGTTTGCGTATTAATTAACATTCCGAGTCATATCACAGGCAGTCCGCGAGTTGAGGGTGACGAAGAGGAAGATGAATTTGATGATCTGGACAATGAATTTGAATACGGTGACCCTAGAGACCCTCGCCACATTGCGGAGGCGGTGCTCTCAGCTCGCTTCAACGGTGGCCGTGGCGGCCCACATGCTTCTGGGATCACTACTCCCTCTGAAATAGACACTGCTTCGCATAGTCATGAGATCCCTCTCCTTACCTATGGACAAGAGGTGAATTGATTTGAAATCCTTAGTGTATAATTCTAAATTTCAATATGCAAACTAAATAATCTCCTTTTCTTTTCCTTTTTTTTTTTCTAGGATGTGGGGATTTCTGCTGATAAGCATGCTCTCATCATTCCCCCATTTATGGGCCGAGGAAAGCGGGTGCATCCTGTGCCCGAAACCGATTCCTCCATGTCTTGTAAGTTGAATGCCATGAGACAATAACTTTTGTGTTTTTCTATGGTTTGTGTGTCTAATTGTAGTTGTATGCGTTAATATTTTCAGTGCCTCCTCGGCCAATGGATCCCAAGAAAGACTTAGCAGTGTACGGTTATGGCACTGTCGCGTGGAAAGATCGAATGGACGAGTGGAGGAGACGGCAAAACGAAAAGCTTCAAATGGTTAGGCATGACGGAGACGGAGGGGATGGTGACGATGATTCCGATTTGCCAATGTATGTGTTTATTTATTTATTTTTAATAATCAAATAGAGGAATTTGAAGTAGGTACAAACATGGATTAGAGGACTAAATTATAAGGTCATGCACCCTAATATGCTTAGATGGTCAACTAATACCTAATAATTAATTTGTTTCTTTTCATTAGTCATCTGGTAAGTTATTGGCCTGTAACCCACTCTAATTATATAGAGCTGAGCTGTTATTTGATAAAGTACAAAAATAACAGCTAAATTTCCAATCAGGATAAAAGTTACGTACTCATTCTGTTTTCGTTGACTTTTATATACGAACAATAAGTAATCACGCTTATTGTATTTGTCTTGGTTATATGATTCTTCTGTAAGATAATTATGATGTTAGATGTATACATAATGTTAGCTTGAAGTTCGATTATTAGTCGAATAGAAGTTATTGACTGGCAGAAGCTTGTAGGATTGCATTCATGGCAGCAATATGCCTATGATTGTTTTGTGATACTATGGTTGGACTGAAATTGAATTAATAGTAGCATAGACTAACAAAAGGCTAACTAATTTTAAATTACTAACTAAATCCATAACTAGGCGATGCGGATAGTGACTTCGCATAAAAATTATTGGATGAGTTTGAAAATGAATGGGTGGTACCTTTAAACTTTAAATCTTTGGAAAAATATTATCCTGATTAAACTAGTACACAAAATGTTACTATATTATTTTGTATCTACATCTAGTGTGATTGAATACTTAGAAATATTATGATCGATACTTGATCATTATTTGGATACCTTATTGTCATTGTTAGATTTGTATTTCTTAATCTTTTTTCTTCTTCCTTTGTTTTTTATGAACAATTTATTAGAATGGATGAAGGAAGGCAGCCACTTTCGAGGAAATTACCAGTCTCTACAAGCAAGATCAGCCCTTACAGAATGGTAATTCTACTGCGACTAGCTGTCCTTGGGCTCTTTTTTGACTACCGTATTCGCCACCCTGTCCACGATGCTTACGGACTGTGGTTAACCTCCATCATTTGCGAGATTTGGTTTGCCATTTCGTGGATATTCGACCAGTTCCCCAAGTGGTGGCCTATTGAACGAGAAACTTACCTTGATAGACTCTCTCTCAGGTACTCACTGCTGCTATGGTGCTAGTTGTAGTTTCCTATTTTAGTGTTCTCGATTTTTAAATATACTCTCAATGGGTAGAAAAATATTATTTTTAAATTTATAACGTTGCACAAAAAGCTAATCTTGTTTTGGGGATGATGTGGCATCTGCTCGTTTTGTAAAAGGACGGGTCCCACTTGCTATGTCCACTTCCAATACAATACCACTTGAGATAGTTATCAAATAATTTTTATTTTAGATATGAGAAAGAAGGGAAGCCATCTGGATTAGCTCCTGTGGACGTGTTTGTTAGTACCGTTGATCCCATGAAGGAACCTCCACTTATCACCGCAAACACAGTTCTTTCGATCCTCGCCGTTGATTACCCGATCGACAAGGTGGCATGCTACGTATCGGATGATGGTGCAGCCATGCTCACATTTGAAGCTTTGTCGGAGACGTCTGAGTTTGCGAGGAAGTGGGTTCCGTTCTGCAAGAAGTTCAATATTGAGCCTCGTGCCCCTGAGTGGTACTTTGCTCAGAAGGTTGACTATCTCAAGGACAAAGTTCATCCCACCTTTGTGAGAGAGCGCCGCGCGATGAAGGTTCGCTCAAATTTATGAAAATTTTTGCAATGTGACATTTGAAATTGAGAATGTAATGGAATGGAGAGAATTTCACCTTGTTTGTTTTTGTGTGTTTTACAAGTGGTTAATGTTTGCTTTTCTGTCTTTTTTTTGGTACAGAGGGAATATGAAGATTTTAAAGTTCGGATAAATGGGCTAGTTGCTACTGCACAGAAGGTTCCGGAAGAGGGTTGGACAATGCAGGATGGAACTCCATGGCCTGGGAACAATGTGAGGGACCATCCCGGGATGATTCAAGTAAGAGATGCTCCTTTTTTCTTTTCCGGGTTTCTTGAGGATGTGCTTTTCTTCGATATTCTAGATTGTTTGAAGAGTATTCTGTTTTTTTTTTCTTTACTATTATTGATCCTATCATTCTTTGTTTTCTTTGCTAGGTATTTCTTGGTCAAAATGGTGTTCGTGATATTGAAGGAAACGAATTGCCGCAACTCATTTATGTTTCTCGTGAGAAAAGGCCTGGGTACGAGCACCACAAGAAGGCCGGTGCTATGAATGCTTTGGTAACTCTCTCCTGCTCTCTCTCCCTGAGTCTGTTTGAAATGGTTAGGATTTTGTTTCTGAAAACTTGATTGTAATATGCTTTTCTTTTCATAGGTACGGGTCTCGGCTGTCATCTCGAATGCTCCTTATCTTCTGAACGTCGATTGTGATCATTACATAAACAACAGCAAGGCACTCCGCGAGGCAATGTGTTTTATGATGGACCCCACTTCCGGGAAAAAGATTTGCTATGTCCAGTTCCCTCAACGGTTTGATGGCATTGATCGTCATGATCGATACTCAAATCGCAATGTTGTCTTCTTTGATGTATGTAAACCAACTACATAATACTGACACTTGCATATTTTTTCAATGCCTATTATATTCGTCATGTTAATATTTTGCTTTGTGGCATTCTATTTCAGATTAATATGAAAGGTTTGGATGTAATCCAAGGACCAATATATGTGGGTACAGGGTGTGTGTTTAGGAGGCTGGCATTGTATGGATACGATGCTCCGGCTAAGAAGAAAGCGCCCGGGAAAACGTGCAATTGTTGGCCGAAATGGTGTTGCTGCTGCTGTTGTAATAGGAAAGGAAAGAAAGGAAAATCGAAAGATAAACAGAAAACCAAGAGCAAGGAGGGTTCTACCCAAATACATGCCCTCGAAAACATTGAGGAAGGAATTGAGGGTGAGCACCATTTCTATTTGTCTTAAAAATTGTTAATAGTTACGGAGCTTTATAGGAATTCAATAATACTGTTTATTTCCTATTTTGGAAATCGATAATATTAACAAGGTTAAGTTGAGGACTTTTAAACGCCAGTTTTCGGATGTGGACATCTTGGATTTAGATCCCCTCTAAGATGAACTTATGATGGTGAATCAATGGCTTCGTATTTAACACAAGAAGCTGGATATTTTTTCTCTAGAAGGTTTTTAATGGTGATTTTGAGGTTATTTTTTTTATAAATGGACACAAAAAAGCCTTGAAACTCAATTATAGAACTCGACCACATTGGTCTTTATTTTGTAATGTCTATTATTGTGTTCCAAATGTTTTATGTGAACTAGTTTTTATTGCAGGAATCGAAAACGAGAAGTCTTCCCTCATGCCCCAAATCAAATTTGAGAAAAAGTTTGGACAATCTCCTGTTTTCATTGCTTCGACACTGCAAGAAGAGGGCGGGGTTCTACCAGGAGCCACCTCAGCATCCCTCTTGAAAGAAGCCATCCATGTCATCAGCTGCGGTTATGAGGATAAGACCGAATGGGGAAAAGAGGTACTTCACGACCTCTTCAAATATTCGAAATTCCTCGACCTTTTCCATCAGATGGGATTACTAATGATTGTTCGTTTAATTTACTAGGTTGGGTGGATTTACGGGTCCGTCACGGAGGATATTTTAACTGGATTTAAGATGCATTGCCACGGCTGGAGATCTGTATATTGCATACCTAAGAGGGCCGCCTTCAAAGGTTCGGCTCCTATCAATCTTTCTGATCGTTTGCACCAAGTTCTTCGATGGGCATTGGGTTCCGTTGAGATTTTATTTAGTAGGCATTGTCCCATTTGGTATGGCTATGGTTGTGGCCTAAAACCTTTCGAACGATTTTCGTATATCAATTCAGTCGTATATCCGTTGACATCCATTCCCTTGCTCGTGTATTGCACCTTGCCTGCTGTTTGTCTCCTTACCGGAAAGTTCATTGTCCCCGAGGTAAACTCGCATTTTCTTCTTCAAGGTTTTTCCTGGTAAAAAAGAAAAGGTTTATTTTTTAACTTTTGAATTAATCTTTCTATAAATATAAAAAGAAAAAATTCTCATTTCTTTCTTTCTTTCTCATTTGCGATATTTCGCATACATTAATGAGTAATTATACAATTAAATTATTTATTTTCTCTGTGTTAACATACTAAATTATCAAATTTCATGGCATCTACAGATTAGCAACTATGCAAGCATTGTTTTCATGGCTCTTTTCATATCAATTGCTGCGACAAGTATTCTTGAGATTCAGTGGGGGCGTGTCTCCATAGATGATATGTGGAGAAATGAACAATTTTGGGTTATTGGTGGTGTATCAGCGCACTTATTCGCCCTCTTCCAAGGTCTTCTCAAAGTCTTAGCCGGTGTTAATACGAATTTCACGGTCACATCGAAAGCAGCCGATGATGGAGAATTTTCGGAGCTCTACCTCTTCAAATGGACGTCTCTATTGATCCCCCCTATGACCTTGCTTATTATGAACATAATCGGTGTCGTCGTTGGGGTCTCAGATGCTATAAATACGGGTTATGACTCATGGGGCCCACTTTTCGGGAAATTGTTTTTCGCCATTTGGGTGATTGTACATCTTTACCCCTTCCTCAAAGGTCTCATGGGGAAACAAGCAAACGTTCCCACGATTATCATTGTGTGGTCTATTCTTCTTGCTTCTATCCTCTCGCTTTTGTGGGTGCGGATCAACCCGTTTGTGTCGAAAGGCGGCCCTGTACTAGAAGTTTGTGGGTTGAATTGTGACTCTGACTAAAGATGATGAAAAATAAAAGGAATCAAGAATGTTTATAGAAAAGCGATGTTCGAATGGGAAGCAAAGATGTCGACTCCAATTTACACGTTACGGTAATTTGAAAAGAATCATCGGTATTAGAGATGAGTGCGAGACAAAATGGAATTTCAAAATGTTTGTGTGTAGATAGAAACAAATGAGACCTGAAAATTCAAATTTGTTCTGCAAAGTTTTTGTTTTTGTATTTTTTTTACTTTCATTCTTTTGATACATTTGGGTTTTGTGGGTGAACTTGTAATCCCAAGAGAAGATAAGCACTGTCCTCATAATTTATATTTCCCCCTTCTAAATAAGGGTTTTCATGAGCATGTTTCTCATTCGTGTAGTTCAGTATTGTTTCTATTTTTAACCTATAAACTGAAGTTTCTGTTTGGTTATCATAGTTGCCTCATATTTAGGATCTACTTAAATTAATTTTGGTAGTATTTTAAGGTTCGAATTTGAATTCTATAAGTGATAATCATACATGTTTTTATTGCAACTTGTCGTATTTAAGTTCTTCTACTGGAAATATTTTTGGAAACAGTGAAGGTTTCTTAAGTTAAATCTCCCAAATCTTGTAAAATACAAAAGTTGTCCACTGTACAAACATATATATATAGAAACTGAGATTTTTGTCTTTTTGGTGAGATCTCTTGCAATTTAATATATACACTGCTGGGTTATTGGAAAATTAGGTTACAACTTGCATAACTAGATTGATTCTTATTTCCCTGATGTCTGCATTTAATAATTGTCACTTCTAGCAAATTAAATATGAGTAATGATATATGGTCAGAAAATAAAACACATAATATGTGGTTACTTGTTACATATTTTTGAAATCAAAATCAATGCATATAATGTAACAATATTAATGTTTGTAGGGTTTCATAACAAGATTGGGAGTACAAAAGTCAGTTTCTTAAAAAAGAAGCTTGCTAGAAAGTCTATCCACGAGGATTACCCAAAATGAGATTCTCAGAAAACTCAGCCTTTCGATTAAATACTTGGTACATTTAACCTTTAAGAATCAAACATTTTGGGATCCATTGTTGATGGACAACTAGTAATTGCTATAATTATTAAATGCCCTCAAAAACAAAGGAAAAGTTCCAAAGCTTTTAGTTAAGCTGTTAAGGTCGAGGATACTTGCATCAATTTCAACCAAAACCATTACAACTTTCAATAATTTCAACCAAACACAAGAGTGCCTAACACTCCTTATGAAGGGTGAAAAAGTTTTTCAACCACAAAAACAAAATTTTTTGAATGAAATTACAAAATTATTCCTGAAATTTTTTATTTCAAAATTTTATTTTTGTGATTAAAAACATTGCAAACGCCTTTGCACTAGTGTCAAGCACCCTTCTTCCCAAAAGTAAAGCTGATTCAGTCATTTGACAAATCAGTCACTCTGCTTAAAACACTTATCCCTTTCACAAATCAATCACTCTAGAAACAGTTAGAACACCTATCAACTAAAATGACAAAAAAAAAAAAAGAGAAGAAAAAAGCTCTTAGTGATATCAGCCATATCAAAAGGAAAGAAGGATACAGAACTGCAATGATAACAATGAAATATACCGGTAGTCAAATAGTTATTTTTGCATGAGATATGCTTGGCAAGGAGATTAAATTGGATTCCTTTCTTCGAGAGCTCCTATAATCTACTTGTGAAGGTCCACGAGGGCACGTCTTTTCTCTGTTGATTTTGCTGTCACGCTGGTCAAATTCTCTCTCTTAATGCTGGTTGCGTTCTCTTTCATGTCAAAATTAGTTACTAGCTTCTTTGGAGTCCCTTGAACAAAACAAAATTTTGGTTTCTCCGTTTTCAAAATAGCGGAACTCGTTTCAAAGGCAGATAGTTCGTTTTTCTTGTCTATTCCAAATGCATTTTCCACATTGACCAATTCCACGTTTTTCTCAGTATCTTCAGTAGCAGAACCTGTGAAACACGCTAACAATACCAAGTTGAAAACCACTCAAATTGAAGTGGCAGATGGTATGAAATACAAAAAGTAGTTCTTTATTTGAAGCTCTGTGTACCTTCTTTACAAACTGAATTAGCGATTTCAAAAGATTGACCTTGATTAAATGATGAAGAGACCAGAGTACTATCATCCCCTGCAGCATTCGGTGTACAGTCCAGGCTTAAGTTCTGAACTTCTGTATGATCACCCAAGTAATCAGTAGAGAAGCTTTGTTGTTTGACCATTGCATCTTCAGTCTCAGCAACCAGTTCTTCAGAAAATTCTTGCGGACGGTTTTCATTTTGAGTGATCTCCCCAGTGACTTGCTCGGATACTTCTCCATATGTACACTCTGCTATTTATAGGCATCAAACATAAAATGGTACAGCAAATAATTGATGCAAAATGAGAGAAAAAAGTTGACTGATAACATTTTACAAATTGTGGTTGTTTCTATAGGGTTTCTCAAAATAGTTTTCTGGTTTTAGCAAGACCTAAGTCAACCCTGGGCAGATGGTTCCCAGTATAGTTCTCAAAGAAGAGACCTGAAAACACTCCACTAGAAAGACAATTGATTTCGTAGGTTCCAATATTTTGTAAAGATAATTGTAGCATAACATAAAAATCGGAGTTAACATTTCATGCTTTTCAGTCCAGAGCAATGAAAACGAGTAGAAGAAAGTAATTAAACAGGGCACGGGCAAGAAAATTTCAAAACCTTTCATATTTATAGACCCCATTTTAACTTTTGGGGTAAGTGAGCGGGTAGTGCATTAATTTAATAAGATTTGCAAAAAAAATAACCTGTGTTTTCTTGAGCAGGAAAGATATCAAATTCTGTGAAACTTCCATCATCAAACATATCAAATTCTTTCACCTCTTTTCCTTCAACATCACTTCCAAGTTCACCTTTACGAATATTGGATTCACTTCCAAAATTTTCTTCTCTAAAGCCAGCACCAACATCATCCAAGGTCGTTCTTAAGGAATTCAATTGCTTCAATTTATAAAGTGGAGATTTTTCAAAAGCCAGATTTTCAGAGGCAACGACTGAAATATAATAACAAAAGCAACTATTAAATCAAAATGAAATGTTCCACAAATATTTGGCCGGGAGATACAGATAATATAAAACAAGAAGCTCCACATACTTCCATTAGCAGGTTGATCAGCAGATTCTGCTGGTCTATCTTCTATAACTGAATCTGATATTGTTACAGCTTCCTGTGCTTTGCTTGTTTTATTCATTGTTTCAACACCAGTTTTGATGCTAATTTCCCCTTCCGGGAAGCAATCATCTTCAGTCCCTTCTAGACAAGAGACTTCAGCTACAGCTACATCACATGTTTCGTTTGCTTCATCTATCATCACTTCATTACTGGTGGTATCAACAGAATTTTCGGCTTCAATGTACATATCAGTTTCAGTCCCTTTCAAATCAGAAACTTCGGTTGCAATTACATCCCGTGAAGGAACAATGGATGGCACCGTCACCAGAACATCATCCTCCGGACATGTGAAATAATTGAACTCTTTAGCCTCGTCAATTTCCTTTGAAATTTTATCTCCTTCTGACAAAGATTCTTGGGGAAGACAAGTGTCAACTTGTTCCTCTACAGAATGACCATGCCCGGCCAATTGCTTGTCAAAAAGAGAAACATTTTCATCATCTTCATTAAATGGAACCTTGGAAACCACTGAAGTTGATTTTGTAGCTTCTCCTTCAAAAAACAAATTAAGCTCCCAACTGCTAAACATGTCTCTATTAGAACTAGCTTGCGAATTTCCAAATCCTGTTGGTAAGAAAAAATTGGAATATTAGGGAAATCCTTAATACTCAACCAAGTAGAAAACGAAAAAACATGCTATATAAACATAATTTGGCACTTGCCAGGATCCGGAGTCCAGCAATGAGTAACTTGGCTCAAAGTTTGATTTTCTGCATAATCTTTTGGTTCATCAACACATTGGACCAGGTCAGTATCATTGATAGTGTGAGTATGACTTTCACCGGCCCCATCATCTCTCTTGGAAAGTTTCTGAGAACTTTTGAAGCACTTTTCAAACTCTGAATTTTTACTGGACGCAGAATCTGTCATATCTTTAGCTGCTATCTCCTCAGTTTTAACTATGTCTTCCTCGAAAGGGTTGTCCGAAGAAGTTGCAGCATCTTCTGTCAAGCAAAATAAGGTCATTTTTATGTGACAGTAGAGATAACAACAGCTCATGCACCACTTAGGAAGAAAAGGCGAAAACAAGTTCACAAGCAAAGGTTAAAATAAACAAGCATCATAAATTTGGAGAGTCATATGTGACAGTAGAGATAAGAATCTACCTTCAGTTGAAGTTTTCTCGTGCCCTGAGAAGTGATAAAAGTAACTAGGAGAATCATCTTTCTCTGTGTGGACAAGTTCCTGGGCCATCTCCATTTCATCTCCACCGGAATCACCAATCATCCCATCATCAAATCGTGTTTCAACTCCCTCTAACTCTTTAGTGGCATTTTCTAAATTTTCACTTTCTTTCTCGATAGTCATCTGATCTAAAACTATGGGAGTGCTTTCCAGCTCCATAGCCACACCATCGGATTCTACAGGAGTCAGTTCATAAATTCGAGTAATGCCATCTCTGCCCTCCATTAAAATGCTTTTACTGTCCTCGTCAACGATATGAGCTTTTACAACAAATGAGGTAGCATGTTCGGAGGCATTTTCATCAGCTAAATTATCTGAAGCCCCTGGATAATTCACTGCTGTTGTGTTATCGTGCCCATGTTCTGAAACCAGTTCACAAATTCCTGTTGAACGACCTAACAAAATATACAGTGTCAATATCAAAACTGTTGCAGAAATTATTTTTCCATTTTTGTTAATAAAGCAACTGAGGCACACGATTCTGATTTGAACCTTGGTTCTCTTCCTCCAGAATATTGATTGTGTGAGCACATGGGGTATTAGCAAAACTACCATCACAGCTTCCAACTACTCGAGTATCCTCATCTTTGATCTCAATGGGACCCAGTAAATCCTCTTTGGTGACAGACTTTCGAATATTCTTAGCTTCTGTGACAAAGTTGTTTCCCGTAAAGGGTCCCTCGTTACTTGTATCATCATCTTTAGACTCTGTTAGAGAACCTGAATCAATTGATGGCAAAGCAATCGAGCAACTTGAAGTCAATCTGATTTCTGCAAATTAATGCACAAGCATAAGATGAGCAGTAAAAAGGTAAAGGAGTTCTGTGGTCCTGTAAAAGAACAAATATAAAACAGTAAAAGAACAAAATAAAAGAGAAACAAATCTAACCATCTCCTAGCTTTTCATCTTCAAATAAAAGCCTAAGTTCAGTTGGGGACACCTCAAAGTTGCTGTTACCATTGCCTATGACAAAAACAGCACATGACAGAGAATATGATAAATGCAAAGGTACACTAGGAAGGCCTTTTAAATGCGGAGTCGGTACACAGGAATGGAACTGACTGATCATTCTTTGCCAGAAAAAGATATTGTACTAGGAGGCGACTCTTAAGAGCGCAATGATGGAAATGGAAAGTATAAGGCCCTAATTTTTCATCGACACTGTAGTACTATTGTAGCAGTACTGTTCAATAGTATAATGATGTAAATTAAACATCTGTGTGCTGTAATTATACTATGATTCAATAAAGAGACGGTATTGGCTTTTATTGCTGTGTTTTGATTCAATTATGATTTCTGTGAGTACCAATTGAACTG
>MKEJ01053017.1:0-12773 GCA_001753735.1 Embelia ribes | reverse complement strand
TATACTCGCGACTCAAGTATCCCAAATGACGGCACTGAAAACACCTAGTCCCCTGAGCTGGAGGACTCGAAGCCACAAATGGAACAAACTGAGGACATCCACCTTGAGAAGAAGAAGAAGACTCGCCACGGAACCTCTTCATAGAACCACTGCCTCCGACACTCAAACTACTGCCTTCACCCCCACTACCAGGACTCGGATTGGAAAAGCTTCCTCGACAACCACCCGAAGCAACTCTCGAATCCCCAGCTGATTTTGACTTAAAACCCCGATCCGATGGTCTAGTAAAACAAGTGTCTCGAATCTGCTATCGCTTAAGAAAATGTTGGCACCTTTAATGCCTTACTGACGCTATCTTCGTAAGTCTTGTTCAGCCCCGACACCACGATTGACTTAATCGCATGCCGTAGTCCACCCTCAAACTTCTGGCCTTGGTGTTCCTCTGTAATAATATACTCTGGCATATAACGGGCATGAGTAGTAAAAGTCCGCTGATACTATCGGATTGACAATCCGCTCTACACCAGATTAACGAATTCCAATCACTTTTGTTCACGAATAGTTGTAGGGAAGAATTCCTTCAGAAAGGTTTCCCGAAAAGCAGCCCATGTCAAACCCTGACGATCTTAGATTTCCGTATAACCCTTACACCATTCCCAAAAAGTTATTATCACGCCCTTGAAATATGCTACCCTTGAGACGTAAGCCTAAAGTAGTATATAATATAAGAATCAAAATAATGATAACTACCCAATCTCATTTTAACAACAACAACAACATCTTTCTATAATATAAGTGTAATGACCAAAATAATACTGAAGGTATAAGTATGTTCTTCACCTCGTATACGAGCTAGAACATACTTATACTTTCAAGCATCACCCTGCTAATCAAAGTGCACTACAACTCTAAAATAAAAGTACATAAATAGATGCGCTGACATGTGCGCCAAAAGAATATGTACATCATACCCACAACCTCTAATCAAGCTCTGGTCCTACCTCGATACCTATAATATCACATGAATATAAAGGCAAAATAAAGGTTGTACGGTTAGCCAAGTAACTCTACTATAAAAAAGAGACTAGACTATATGTACATGAATGAACACAACCCCGTATATATGTATGAATGTCAAGAGCAGAAATATATGAATGATGATGCATGTCAACCCCCGCCCATGCATACATGCACCAACACCACGCACCATAAACCAACTCTGCACATTTTGGGACTATAACACCACATATAAAATACTAAGATTAGCCAATCCACTCCGTGGCCTAATCAAAGTCTCCATTAATCACCGACCACTCTTTGGTCAATTAATGGTGAATCCCAAATCTGGTTTCCTTCCTTTCACGGTGAGGCTGAATGACCTATTTGCTTGATTTTTATATAAAAAGTCCCAGTTTGAAAGAACACACGCATGCATGCATTTCTTTCAAAATACTCCATATATTACACAACCCCCGCATGAATGCAATGAAATACATTCTAAAATGATATGAACATGCTATCACCACCACTCAAAAGCATGTAAATAAAATGCATAAATAACTGAAATAAATATGTTGACATTGTGCATTTGTAATGGAAATGTACATGGAATAAACGCCTCATATAATCATATACAATAAATCATCCCCGCATCTCAAATAATAACAATTGAATTATTATGTAAATACTACTACAAGTAAACATAATAATTAAACTAGCACCAACTCATATAAATTATATGCCTCCAATCTACATCAAAGTCACCACATAATTTTATATCATCTCCACAATTCAATACACTCATCATAATCACATTATCACCTCATTATATATATCATCTCCACATTTTCAATAATCAAATCATACATATAATCACCACAACTCTTATTCACATAATTATTCTCATCTCAACTCATTTCGTAATTAATTTAGTTATCTCATATATATACGGATAAAGTCATCTAAATTATCTTAGAGTGTGTTATCTACCATCCCTCAAACCACGTTAGTAGTCGCCTCAAGACTTTCTAGGCAAAAGTCCCAAATTTTGCCTCTTCACCCCCATCGATTTGATCTATCAGACGACCTGGAATCACCTCGTACCTTATATAAATGAGCTACACACTATAAAGATCATGAATATCAACTTTATTTCTCACGTGCAAATGGTGCACGGAAAACAATAAAGACAAATGAGAAAAATGGAAGACGAGACTTACGCCAAAATGTTCTTCTTGTTCCGAGGATGAGAAATCTCCCACTTTTAATCCAATATGAGTTCTTGAGCTAGATGATATTGAAACTCAATGTTGAACAACAATGGAGTCAGTCTCTTCCCCTCCCCTTCTCCCTTTTAACCTTTCAGAATGGTACGAAAAAAAAGGGAGGAAAATGTATCTTAACATCAAAAAGTGGTAGGGTCCACCAATAACCCATCAACAAAATTTTTCTAACGGGGTGTAGCCCCATATCCCACAAGGGACGACTTCCTCTTGACCCCCGCAACCTTTCCAAGTAGGTTGAACCCCGTACTATTCTATCAAAGTGGCAAACAGCGGCTTCCCCTTTAATGTCAAGGTTTTTCAATTCTTTTTTTTTTTTTCACAGAAAAACTAGAAGCCTGGATGTCTACCATATTTTTCTTACAAGCTGCAAAAAAATAAAAAATAAAAAATGAAGCTTTTAACTTGGAAATTAATTAATTTTGACCAGACAAGCAATGTTGCTCTTCGTTGTTTTCTACGTTTTTTTTATAAGCATGATGTATCCATTTTTTAATTAGATAAGAAAAAAACTAGTTATTATATTTAAATGTTGTTGAAAAACAAAATGAGTAAGCGACTTGACTCGAGGCACTGCAAATTCTCTTCATTTATTATCTCTATTTCTTTAGTTCATTATCTAAAACAAATAGAAAACGGTATTTTTTTAAAATATTTATTGTTCAAACTTTAACTGGGAATGAAGAGTTGCTTTTCATTTTTAATAGAATTTGTTGCTTTTCATTTTTAATAGAATTTGTTGTGTTTAAATTCAGTCCTGTATTACACTTGTCTTGCTCTACCACCAACATTCATTTTTTCCTTCTCAATTCCAACATAATATGTTGGAGTTTATATACCTTCTCATCCTCAGCCTCCTCTGTTTTGGTCTCTACTTCTTCTTATTCAAGAACATCAAGAAACTACAAAACCCGACCAAAACCCTCCCACCTGGGAAAACCGGGTGGCCCATCGTGGGTGAGAGCTTACAGTTCCTGGCATATGGTCGTTGCGGCCACCCTGAGAGATTCGTATTCGACCGCATAGCCAAGTACTCATCATCCATATTCAGAACTAACCTGATGACAGAGCATACAATTGTTTTCTGCGGGGCTGCGGCCCACAAGTTTCTGTTCGCAAATGAGAACAAGCTGGTTCAGTCATGGTGGCCGAGTTCCGTCGACAAGATCTTCACATCATCAGCTCTGTCGTCCAAGGAGGAAGCCATCAAGATGAGGAGAATGCTGCCTGGTTTCTTCAACCCAGATGCATTGCAGCGCTACGTAGGAATCATGGATGAGATCGCCCGAAGACACTTCGCTATGGATTGGCAGAATAATGTTAGTATTCATTTTAAACTAATTAGCAATAACTCTCATTCAAATTAATTTTATTTTAAACTAATTAGCTATAACTCTCAGTCATATTAAGTATATTTTAAACTAATTAGCCATTAACTCTCATTATATTAATTATATTTTAAACTAATTACTTATAATTCTCATTCATATTAATTATACAAGTTACGAAAAATAATAGTCATATGGGCAATTTTTTTTATCATTATTTTGCCCCGTACTTCTGTTCATTTTATTGGAATTTTATAGGATAGTTTCGTAAAGATATTTAGTATCGTATTCATTTCATTAGGGTTCGAGACTCTTTAAACTCATTTTTCTTTTTCCTTTTTTAAGGAGCTGTATGTTTTGATCATGTGCTTCTCTTTTTTTTTTTAAGGAGTTGTGATCATGTGCCAGAAATTTTGGCAAGTGGGAACATTGGAGTGGTAATAAGTATCCATTTTAAATATTCTTTTTTATGATAATCTCCTATGTTTAAAGTATTAACAATTATTTAACCATTTGTTTTATTTAACAAGCATGTTTATTGTTCTCTTACATTACCTAAACCGTAGGCTTTAACTATGGTTTTAAAACTCAACCGCTACCATTACGTAACAGTTTTAGCCACCACCGTTACGAATTGGTATATTGGTGAAAATGAAATAATTATTAGTATCTGCCGAAACCGGAAAAAAAAGATTAAGTTTTTTTTTTTGCAAAAATGAGAAAAAGTTTACCGCTTTGATTTCAGTAACTATTACATTATAGTCATTACACCCCAAAAGTGATACACTAGCACTGTTACCTTAGCAACTACCATGGTTATTTAAAACCTTGGCTTAAACATAGTTCAATCATTCATAGACCATATCAAAAGTAGTTGAAACTTATGATTTTTTTTTTTCCATATCATAGGACTATGTCGTAGTCTTTCCATTGTCCAAGCGCTACACCTTTTGGCTTGCTGCTAAAATCTTTATTAGCATGGAAGATCCCAAAGAAGTCGAAAAATTTCTCGCAATTTTCAACACAGTGTCTAAGGGTCTAATATCAATCCCGATAGACTTACCCGGAACGTCATTACACAATGCCATCAAGGCGGCAGAATTCATTAGAAAAGAATTGTTGTTGATTATTAAGCAGAGGAAGATAGATTTGGTAGAGGGCAAAGCAACACCGGTGCAAGATATATTGTCTCACATGCTTACTACAGCAGATGAGGATGGTAGGTTTATGAAGGAGGCTGATATTGCGGATAAGATATTAGGATTATTGGTTGGTGGCCATGACACTGGAAGTTCTGCTTGTGCTTTTATTGTCAAGCATTTGGCTGAGTTTCCAGAAGTATACCAACGAGTCTACAATGGTATGCCTTGTTTGCTCTTTTTTCCTTTTTCCTTCAACAACATTTAGCAACAAGGAATCTAAAACACTAAAAAGTTGAAGAAACCCACTGGTAAATTTAAACTAAGTGTTTTAAGTTCTGTTTAGTTGTTCTTTTATTTATTTGTTTGGTTGAGGACAAAGTAGTTCTGTTACTTATTAGCTTATTTTTTTCTTACATAATGATGGCATTTACACTATTTCTTTTCCAAGATATACATGTGAATAATTTTAAACTTAAACATAGCATTCTATCAAAACTATTTTGAAAATTATGTTATGAAGTTAATTAATACAGAGCAGTGAAAACAAGTCAAAAAATTTCGTTACTAATAATATACACAACACTTCTATCACTGCACAAAATTAAGTTACTAGAGCTTTAGTGATATCGATACAACGAAGTATGTATCTACATAAACCCTGAAATCTAAGGTTCCATTATCTATGCCTACTCTGCCAACAGAGCAAATAGAAATTGCCAAATCCAAAAGGCAGGGTGAATTACTGAATTGGAATGACATTCAGAACATGAGATACTCGTGGAACGTAGCTCGCGAAGTACTGAGAGTCACACCGCCAGTTCAAGGTGCTTTCCGAGACGTATTGACCGATTTCATTTACGAAGGATATTACATTCCGAAGGGCTGGAAGGTGATTTCTTTATTGAATACTAGTGTCTAGTAATACTTATTTGATCTAACCAATAATATATATGTTGCTGTCTTATGACTAACTATAATTTGTTTTTTGTTTCATTTCAAATATATATGTGTGTGTGTGTGTGTAGATTTATTGGAGCACACATTCTACTCATGGGAACCCCAAACATTTCCCCAAACCTTCTAAATTTGATCCATCAAGGTTTGAGGGGTCCGGACCAGCTCCTTACACATTTGTACCATTTGGCGGAGGTCCCCGAATGTGCCCAGGAAAAGAGTATGCCAAGCTGGAAATAATGGTATTCATGCACAACCTTGTGACGAGATACAAGTGGGAGATGTTGGATTGCGATGAGAAAATCATTGGCAATCCTATGCCAACTCCTGAAAAGGGTCTTCCAATTCGACTCTTTCCATCAGATGCTTAAATTTAAATTAGAACAAGTTATTTATAGTTAACATGCATGTTAGAAAATATATTGATTTTTTATTATAATATTGATTTCTCTTTTCTATGTGTTACTCTATGTACAATCACATGTAAAAAATTCCTACACGCATATATGTGTAAAATCTCACCCTATCTTTTTATATTTTTGTTTGTGTTGCCTAGTTTTGTCAACTACGGTTACATTTATTTCATCTAATAATATTTTGGGGAAAATGCAAGAAACGCCTTGTGGTTTGCCAAATACGCACAAAATCCCCCTATGGTTTGTTTGTGAGTAGAACCTCCTCCTGGTTTTTTATTTTATGCATGAAATTCTCTCCACGTCATTATTTAACATAGAGAGTACATTACACTCCCTAACATGACAAAATAACTTATTTGAATAGAAGGGGAAAAATATTTTCCAATTAGTGTTGAAGACCCATTTATCCAATCAAAACCTATGTTAAATATCATCACACATCAACTAATAATATGCTGAAACATTTGTATATGATCGTATAGACAATCTCCCCTTGGAGTGGCTGAGCATCATGATGGTTTTTACTATTTTCGACTTATCCCAATTGCCAAAACTTTTTCTATTTCCCCAACCTTTGAGTTGTGGTACCAAAGGCTGGGTCACCGTTCTAAATTAGGATTTCCTAAGTTTGTTTCCTTATCGAATAATTACCTCTTTTTGATGCGTATTAATATGGAAACTATTCTTGTTTAAATTTTAATTCATTGCCTATTATGGGTACTTTTATTTTTAATCGTGTTTACATTGATATTTGGGGTGGATACGTGATGGTTCTCATTATTTTTTAACTATTGTTGATGAGTTTTCCAGTCTTGTGTTTTTTTAATGTGTAACAAATTCGATACCTTGTTTTACCTTAAATTTTTTTGGATATAGTAAGGTTTTGTATGTTCGTATTGATAAAAGAAGTGAGTTACTTTTTCTCAAACACATGCTTTGTTTAATGAACTTGGAATTTTACATGAATTAACATGTATTGGCACTCCTCAACAAAACAGAGTTTCTGAACGAAAATATCAACGTATATTCAATACTATGCGTAATTTGATTTCATGCAAACTTACCATTAAAATTTTGGAGTGAATGTGTTTTAATAGCCATATCCTTAATTAATCATACACTAACCAAAATGCTAAAAAAACTCACTCCTGATGAAATCATACACCTTCTAACATTCAGCAATTGCAAATGTGGTTGATATATTTGCTAAAGCTTTGGGTGTCAACCAATTCAGTTACTTGGCATGAAAGTTTGGGCTTACTTCCATTCACCCATCAACTTGAAGGGGAGTATCAAGACTTGGTCTATTTTTTATGATAAGTTTTAATTTTAAACACAATAATCTTATCTAGATTTGTTATAAATGATTGGTTTTGTATTTCAAGCCATGGATAAGGTTAGGAAGTTAAGTTGTTTTATTCTATTTAAACATGGATTCCATTTATAATTGAAAGTGAAATTAATAAGAAATTATTTTGTGACATTTTTGTTTTTTATTAATATAAATGGCCAATGTGTCTAAAGTTAATATTTCGTTAAATGGCTTAAGAATGAGGAAAAATAGATAAAATCTCTCAACTACCAAAAGCAAGCGCTTAAAGGACTTTAGAACCTTGGCATCATATAATGGATACAAATATTGATTGCAATAAGAGCCTCGATGCCACAAGTTAGACACATTGTTCAATTCATATGATACCAAACCGGATGACATGACTCACTATCTAGCAATCAAATGCAAATTTCTATAATTAAGGTTCAATGATAAAGTAGATTTAGTAGCACTCAACCATCAAATATAAAGTCATGTGGTAACTTGTTGTATAGAAATAAAAATAAGTTTTTCATTAATATAGAAACCATTGAGAGAGAAAACAATCACTCCAGAACTGAAGGCCTTTCTTGGTATTCATGCTTTTGGTATTTTTGGCAGCAGCAAATTTATTGGATCATTTCCTTTGTCAATTCAAAAAAAAAACCTAGCATGATAACCGAAATCATCTAATTAAAACAAGTTTTGTTCTAGAAAAATTATATTTATCACATCTTAAAAAAAAAATTGATGGTTGACAAACTAATATTTTAAAACACAATCAAAGAACCCAAATTAAGTTCTTCTTCAGCTCCTCAAACTCCAAAAGAAGTTCTAATTTTGAAATTTAATAAACAACCATACTTTTAAGTCATAAATAACTAATATTCTGATAACTGTTGTAACGTCCAGGAAGTTTCATATTTTATTCATTGTTCATAAATGGTTTCGGGGATTTGAAATCATGTTGAATTTCTGTTGTTTGGTCATATATTGGTATTCGGGGCATGCATTATGAGTATAGTTGAGGCATGCATTATTATGATCATGTTCGAGATATACCTTGACTCGAGTTCAGGTATGATTATAGAGGTTTTTGGGGACATGTATTGCATATTGAGTTTGCATTGCATATTGATATGTTGTTACATATCGGGGTGTTATTGCATATCATTACATTTCGTATCAAGATTTCTTATTTGAGTTGTGGTGGTGGTATTTCATTATACACTTTAATTGCATTTTCATGTTTATATATTGATCTAAATCATATCTGGGGATAACATTTCGAAGAATAGCAATGTAGGGTTTCGGTCGGGGTTTGGCGGTAGTCGTATAAAGTCGCATAAATTGAGTTTTAAGTACTCAAACATGACTTTGAAAGTTGTCGAACTCTTCTACTATAATCATTAAGTGATTATGGATGTTTTTGGAAATTTTCGGTCCAAGCTGTTTTGCCCAAAATTTCTAGTAGCTCTGATCGATCCAACAACACTTGGACTGATCCAAAAACCCAAACCGATCGATCCAAGTGTTGTTGGATAAATCTCTCGGGGTGTTGACTGACTTATTCAGAGTGGACCAACATTAATTTCTTATTTCCATTTTCTTCAATTTCAAATTAAGAGAGAGAAGAAGAGTGGGAGCTCCAACTTCATCTTCTTTTTTTCTCAAGATCATCTATCAATAGAGCTCAGTTTTAAAAATAAAGTGGAGATTATTCACCCTTGTGTCGTGGAGATAGTTTTGACATAAGTCTTGTTTACCATTTCTATTGTTTTAATTTCTCAATTTTCATGCCTTACTCACATGTGAAAATATACTTTGTAATCGTGTTCTTTGGTGTGTTTTACACCTCTTCTTCTATAGGTTCGACTCTTAAATCACTCGTTTGCTAGATCAAAACCCAAGGGAGGTATTGACTGGAAGGCTTTCAGGTTGAGTCATTTTCTTTGGATTCGGGAGTTTAATTTTGGTACGGTAGTCAACGTTCTTTACTCTAAACTCGTGGCTTCTAATTATATGTTAATATGTATATATCATCTTATACATGCTCTCGTGAATGTTGATTTGAGATGAATCATAGTTGTAAAACTTGCTTTTATAATTAATTTCTCTCATTTTTTGCATGTTTCTAGCGTGCTTATTTATCGAGCTTTTATAGCATACATATTTATATAACATGATTCATTCAGGTTACCTTTGTCGAGCACTCAGGACATGTCATTTGTATCATTGACATTGCATTCATAACATAAAACATTGAATTTCGAGTATCGAGTTTCGAGTTGAGAAATCAGGATTGGGTTTTACATCGGGATAAAATATCAAATTTACAAAACTATCGAGAGAAATTGGGGTCATACAGCTCCACCGTGAAAGGCGAAAAATCAGGCGTGGGATATCCATTATAGGTGCTTGATTCGATTGTGCCATAATGTAGGCGTTGGAACTGTCAATTATTATGAGGACGTGCCATCTCTTTTTCTAAATTTTGAGTCTATACTAGTCCCGGCACACACATATCGAGTTGTCACATCGAGTTATCATATCGAGTCGCGTTGTGATTTCATTGAGCATCGAGTCGAGTTATTGGACACATATATCATAGATGATACATATGTGCATTCGATATCAAAACATTGCTTCATCAAGCATTTCTATATTCGAGTCTCGAGATATTACCTTGTTGAGCATTCTTTATTTGAGCTTCGTGATTGTAATTCATAAAAAAAAATTTATTATGCTATATTTCGGATTGATAGAGTAACATTATATGATATTATACTCATATTTCAAATAATTTTAGCCTCTTGCTTATAGTTTGGAAACTTGCTAACCGTATACATTTGCATTTTGTTTCATCCAACAAGACTTATTTTGTAGGTGCAGACAAGCAGTAGGAACATACGAAATTGCATATAGTTAGCTCTACTTTTATTATAATATCATTGTATAGATATATTTTGGTGCACTCTAATATATTTGGGCGAGGGCATAGGTATGATCTCAACGTGTACATATATATACCTTCTATTATTACTTATGCCCTTTTTGTTTGGCATACAACCCCTGCTATATTAAATTGTAAACAACGATGTTTACTTACTGCATTATATATATGTATCTTTTTTCTAGAAATACCGCTGGCTATTCTCCTTTCTTTTGTAACATAGATTTACTTTTCAGTATTGTGTTGGACTGCGGTAAATGTGAGTAGCACCGTCCTGCATGGCGGATTAGTCATGGAAAGATTCACTTTGTTGCATTTATTTCATTTAGTTATGTTCCTATTCTTTTACAGTACTTATATCATGTTCCATCATTCAACTCGCGGCCCCGGGGTCCAGGACTACCAGGGCGCGACAATTATTGAGGAGCAAAAAATCAGAGTAAGCAAATCAAGACACCAATTTTAATGTGGTTCGGTCAATTGTACCTCCGTCCACAGAGAGGAGATCAATTTTATTAAAATCTCTGAAAGAGGGGTACAAAATCTCACACAATTTGTACACTCACCTCACAACTCTCATGGAGCAAAATAATTCTTAAATCTCACTTATTTTCTTTCTATTTTTGGTATTTTCTTCTCTTTTCTTGAATGGCTTTTGCTTCATACATTCACATCTATATATATTAACATATTGGCATTATTCATGCCTAAAGAACCAATGTGATTCATACTAGTCTAGGTGTGAATTAATGACCATAGGTCCATCAATTCATCCCTTTCACACTTAGAAAAGAGAACATATCCGCTATCAATCAGTTGGCGATATCTATCCCAGCTATGTCCTTACATAGCTCGAGTTTCTCACGAGTAACATCCTTCCTCAACATATCAGTAACATTATCTTTGGTATGAATCTTCACAAGTTGCAATAGTTATTTTTCATCATCTCATGTATTCAATGATAACGGATGTCGATATGCTTAATGAGTGAATGGTACATAGAATTCTTGCTCAAGTACAGAGCGCTCTGACTCTCGTAATGAACCTGGTACACCTTTTGACTGAATTCAAGTTCTTGAAGAAAACGCTTTAGCCATAACATTTCCTTGCTTGCTTCGGCTGTAGCCATATACTCAGCTTACATCGTGGATAAAGCAACACACCTCTATAATTTGGATTGCCAAGATACGGCTCCCCCTGCAAAAGTGTAAATGAATCCCAATGTAGACTTTTTCCCATAAAGATCACCGGACATTTCAGAGTCGGTATACCTTCCAAGATTGGATTATCTCCTCCAAAGCACAAGCATGACTTTGATATACCCTTTAGATATCTTAATATCCATTTAATAGCTTCCTAATGCTCCTTTCATAGATTGGAAAGGTATCGACTCACAACACCAACTACGTGAGTAATGTCAGGTCCTGTACAAACCATTGCATACATCAAACTGTCAATTGTTGAAGAATAGAGTACAATAGATATTTCTTCAACTTTTTCTTTGGAGGTTGGACACGAAAGCTTGCCTAGTTTGAAATTACTAGCCAGTGGAATGTTGACTGACTTAGCATTATCCATGTTAGACCTTTCCAACACCTGTTTAAACGTATTTCTCTGGTGATAACAAATTTTTGGATTTTCTATCATGAATAATCTTCATGCCTAATATTTATTGAGCACTGCCTAAGTCCTTCATATCAAAAAATTTTGAGAGATCATCTTTCAGCTTGTTGATAGTAGCGGCATCCGGCCTAATGATCAACATATCATCAACATAGAGTAGTAGCACAACAAAGTTACCATTCGGGAACCTTCGAATATAGACACATTGATTTGCTGTAGCCCTCTTATAGTTGTAACTCACCATGAATGAGTCAAACTTCTTGTACCATTGTCTGGGAGCCTATTTTAAACCATACAAACTCTTCTTTAACTTGCAGACCAAGTTTTCCTTCCCAAGTACCTCAAATTCTTCAGGCTGCTCTATGTAAATCTCTTCTTTTAGATCACCATGAAGAAAAGCTTTCTTCACATCCATTTGCTCAGGCTCTAAATCAAGACTGGCGACCAATTCGAGTATAGTTCGGATTGAGGTCAAATTCACAACAGGTGAGAAAATCTCGTCAAAGTCAATCCCTTTCTTTCGTTGAAAACCTTTGAAAATGAAACGAGTTTCGTATTTCACTTGCTTGGCATCATTTTTGAGCTTGAACACCCATTTATCTAGTAGTGCCCTTATGCCTTTTGGGAGTTTCACTAACTCATAGGTATGATTTTTCTGTAAAGAACTCATCTCTTCTTGCATGGCTTGAACCTATTTATTTTTATCGGCATGAGATTCCGCTTTAAGAACGCTCTAGGCTCCGGGCGGGGGCGGGGGCGGGGG
>MKEJ01053016.1:0-13903 GCA_001753735.1 Embelia ribes | reverse complement strand
CGTCGTTTCTTATATATATAAAATATAAAACGACGTTGTTTTATTATTCGGGTAATTAGGGTAATTACCTGAATTACTCGAATCCGAACCAGAATTACCCAAATTTTTGGGGGGGAAAAATTCGAACTCAAATTTTAGATAATTTAGGTGAGTTACCCATGATATTATCATAATTATTCAAACAAGCATTGGGATGTTTTCCTTGGTATCTGTTTTCATCATTAAAAACAGCATTTTCTACAAATACAATTCCCTACACATAGTTAACTTCTTAAACTAGAAGCCTAGAACATAAGAATAAATTGATGAACCTCAGTTGAGCAAAGAGCCATATGAAATTTTATATAAAATGTCTCAATTACTACCAGCCAAAAAAGATGAAAAAAATTACCTGGCTTAGTTATTTTGATTTGCAGACTACAATCCTTGTTTGGAGGGGCAAAAATGGATGACGGTCAATAGTGTTAGCTCCAGAATATTTTTGCACACGCTCATATATATAATTTTTGTCTAGATTATCATTCATGGCAACTAGAAGAGAGATGAAAATTTCAAATTCTAGTACAATATTTTTTGTTGGAATGAAATTTTATATATATTTGTATGTAGGAATTTCTTACATACTGCCATATATTTGCTGATACGTAGGAGAGAGAGTAATGACATATAAGAAAGATAAATTAATGTTATAATAAAAAATCACTATCTCGGCAAATATATGGTTGTATGTAGAAAATTCATAAATAAGTGGGATTTATATATAAGTATGTATGAATTTTCTATAATTGTACAGGTATTGACATGTTGGAGAGAGAATATTAACAATTATGAAAGAGAAATTAATTTCATAATAAAAAATTATTTTATTTTCTACGAGTCAGCTTATAGTGGTATTTAGAAATTTCCTAAATAATTACATGTATAAAGTTTCACTGCATTATGTAAATAGGGTTACAATATTTGTTAATCAAGTCAACGCCTAGACACAAATTAAAAAAAGATAGTATATTTGAAAATATATTTCCATAAAGAATAATGATATGCATGTAATTTTATTTTACAAAAAAAAAATGTACAAACTAAAATTGCATGATCCATAATTAACAAATTATATTACTTTTAAGTAAAAAATAGAATGTAGTGATGCGATCAATTTTAAACTACCTAATCCAAATTTGTATAATTTTTTATACAAATAATAATATTTTAATAATATTACTCATTAATAAAAATTTCATTTTTTGAATGTCTTCTAGGACTCTTTTGGTTATAGTTTTTAAATTTCGATTTTTGACTTTTTTATTTAAAAATTGGATAGGATTTATTCACATAACTAGTAAGCTAGAAGCTAGAAGCTTCACATTTTATGCATATATTTTTTTTCTCAGATTAAAAAAACATTCTCACCATTAGTACGACAAAAAGCATTCTCTTGTAACCACTACTCTAGTTTTTCAATTTGTAGATTTTTTGTTCAAACTCAATCTGTCACCAAGTAAATAGTGGATCCACTTACTGATATGGGAAACAAAATTATGTAAAATATTTTTGAGGGCCAATAGAGAAATTTAAGTGTTTTACATATATTTTACAGAAATGATTTTGTGATTTTCAGAACTTAGGTGGGTCATAACCACCTCCAATTAAAAGCATGCGTATCTAAATGAGATTACATGATTAAATTTGAAAATTTATTATTTTGGTTACAAGTAGTATTATATTTAAGGCAGACAAGTACTAATATGGCAATTTAATTTGGAATCACAATCCATTAATAGAAGAATGAAAATATAATCCCAATTTGACGTTTGTTCAAATTTGATACGCAAATCTCATTAAATTGTAACCACAATCTAAAAACGGGAAAAAAAGTTAATAATTTTCATTTAGGGTAATGTGCATTTTATTGCATAATTAGCACCGTATTATAATTGTTTCATTTCAAATTAACTAATGTTGTCTTAGAAATTTTTCTTTTTTCTTTTTAATTATCGCTTTAAAATACCAAGAATATATATATTTTTTAATTTTATCCATGATGCCTCAAACTGAATTTCTTAGCAGTCCACACAATTCCAATATTTGAAAAAACGTAGTTGTATATATATATATATTATAGAGGCTGCTTCGTTCTCACTTTAATTTTTATTCATTAATTTTAAATAACAATTATTTCGAACCAGGGATTAGGGAGCTATGAAACACGGATACTTCGAAAGGGTCAAAGTATCGGTATCGGATACCAATACGCCTCCGATAGGATACCGATACACCTCCGATACGGCCGGATATGTATCGGATACAGCTGAAAAGTATCCTAAAATAAAATAAAGAAAAATTTGATTTTTGGATATGGCCGGATACTCTTTGGATACGGATGTGATACGTTTAAAATAAGACGGAGTATTATTTTAATTTTTTAAAAAGTATAAAGGCACCAAGAGCAAATATGTTTGGGCTTTTATTTGCAATATACATATTATAGATATATAGAATGTATGATTTGTAAATAATAGAATGATTAGTTACTATTATATATTTTTAGTATATGTGTGATTCATTTTATAAATTATAATTATTATATTAAATATAATAATAAAATTTTAAAAATATTTATTTTATAGACGTATTCTAATCATATCTATATCCTATTTTATTAAATTTTGTCATATTTCTTTATATACATATCCATATTCGAAATTCGTAACTAGGGAGTATCAATCAACTATATAAAAAACTTGTTGACTGCCCCCATAAACTTTTAGTCTTATCTACTCACCTTGGAGGCTACAACACTGACAAAAAAATACTTCAAAAACTAAACACAATAAAAAAAAAAAAAACATTTATGTTAAGAAATAAATGCAGACCATTTCATTCTCTAATATAAATAACTCATGCCACGTATGATTTGTATTTTAAAATAAAACATGTAATAATAAAATCTACTAAAAAAATCTTTGCTGTATCATTTTATGTAACTAAATTGTATTGAATGAAAAGTGATGCATCGTAAAGTGGGAAACAAATTATTTCCTCTATTGCTATTTGTTAGACCAATTTTTTAAGTGGGGAACAAATTATAGTCCAGTTTTTCTTTTCAAAATTATTAGAAATAAGTATTTTATTAATATGCTCTGAAATTTTCATGTAATTTTAATAATAATTATTATTTTTCATTTTCTCAACAAAGGCATATTAGTAAACGAAATAAGCATTTAATGCTTTAACTACATTTAAGAAAAATTTATTAATTTGTATGAAAAATCAAATGAATTTATCTTTTAGGACGGTTGAAGCTTGCAACAAAAATGAATGTCAGCGATTAAGATTTTTGCGTAGATTTTATGGGGAAATTTATGATTTTCATTTAACATCATCATATGATAGAGCCATTAATACATTAATTACTGTTATTTATCAGCATCCCGAAAATAAAGTAAACATGTAATCTAACTTTTTTATGTGACATGAGTATTATTAATTGCCTAAATTAATTATATATTGACTGTTCACTTTGCTCTCAAAGAGTCGTTAGAGTCTCAACATTAGATATAGTATTAATTTTCATCTCTCTCTCTCTCTCTCTCTCTCTGTTTGTCTCCTTATCTTTCCGTTTATCACCGGACAAAATGCAATGCCGGTGATAGAAAACCCATAGGGTAAAAGGAATATTAGATATAAATCAATACTTGGCAAATAAATAAATAAATATATTTATTAAGATTCATAGGAAAAGGTTTGATGGGGAGGGGGATTTTTTCGAGCTTGGCGATTTTGCTCCTTTTTTGTGCAGCGAGTGAAGCGACGGCGTTTAGGCGGGGGTTGTCTAGGAATGCTTATGCGACGATGATGCATATGGGGACACCACGGGACTACGAGTTCTATGTGGCGATACGCGTCATGCTGAGGTCGCTTGCCAAGCTCAGGGCCAAAGCTGATCTCGTCGTCATTGCATCTGTCGACGTACCCCTCCATTGGGTCCAGGCTCTGTAAGTTTACATGTATATTGAAATTTATCTTTAATGTTTGGAGACGGTGTTCGTTGAGTTCTTACTGATTTTTTAGTCTACGCCGATAAAAATTGGTTTTTTTTAATTTTTAAGTTGAAATTATTTGCTCTTTTTATCAAAGCTAAATTATTTGGTTAGCAGCTACTCGCAAACAAACATAATGATTGGTAGCATTTGATTATTTGAATTAGGAAAAAAGATATAGTTGTAACTTGTAACTAATAAATTTATTTGGAGCCAGTGAAAGCGTTTACTTGCACGTATTTACATTATATTACTGCGCGCCTTTTATTTGTTTATGGTCTTTAAAAAAATTATAGTTAGAATATTTGTTTTGGGTTAATTTAGATTAGATGTAAATAAAGTTTGCGAGGATCAGCTTCAGGGTAACGCCTGAGTGACATAGTTCATTTTAGTTAATATGAAGAATTGCAATATTTAATAATGGTCAACTACGAAAATGATATTGAAATATATATTGTGTAACTGGCAAGCGATTGTTGAAGAAATCGACATTCAGATGAAAGTGTGCAACTGAAATTGACAACATCACTTTTTAAGAAAGGCTTTTTGGTGGCCCTTGGATGGATAAAAATAGACCAAAAATAAATAAAAAATAAAGGAAGAAAGTTAGAAATTAGTCCATTAAAGTTGCTTGTGGAATGTGTATAGTAATATATATATATATATATATATAATAATAGACAAAATGAATAAAGCTTTTTTTTTTATTTAATATTTACTATTGTGGTCGTCCAAACTGCGTTGGGTGGTGAGATATAAAAGCACGCGTGCTTATTTCGTTGGGTTGCCATATTCTTTATCTGCTGGTTTCAATCTCCATAGTTTCAACTCCCATTTTTGAGAAAGTGACACAATTGGTCCTTATAATGGACTCAAAGTCGTTATAATTAATAAAAGCCATATCAAATGATAAATAGGTGATTTATTTAGGGGTTACATTGAGGGGGTTCAAACCATCAGCAACTCTTTTAGCCTTTTACTATATCTATGACGATATTTTATATATCCCACTTTGAGCATTTCAAGATTTTTAATTAATATGAGGAGAATATTTAAAATATGTTACTTTTATTAAACTTTGGGTTGATCAAATCAGTCACTTTTTAAAAATATAAAAACTATTATTGTTACGATTTAAACTATTGGGACCAAATGGAAATTTGGTTGAGACTATGGGGATCATCAGTGCAAGTCACTATTTTAAAAACAAAACAGTTCTTCATCGTAAAGTAGTATCATTTTTTTATTGATGCAAAAAACTCTCAATTAAATCTTGTGTCTAGAAAGCTAGCATTTCCAAAAGAAATTATTAGCTTTTTAGTAATGTTTTAGACCATAAGCTCTTTCCAATTGGCTTCTAGCTAGTGGGGCCTAAATGGTTGGAAATAGTATACTTAGATCCCCTTCGTGTTTTGATTAAGATAATAATATCATAATATACAATTTAATTCATGAAAATTAATATAATGGACTAAATTTGATACTCAATCACAAACTAGTATTCTTTTAAACCTCAAATATGAAACTGCACAAAGTTCTTTTGCAAGTTAAGTTCATATAAGCTTCAATCGCATTTGATAATGAGATATGTTAAGTACTCAAGACGCGGTTCCGTCAAATTTTAAAACTTAACTATTAACTTCAAAATGCCTAGGTCCTACTCTCTCTCGATTGGCTAGAAAATGCTTAATTTTCCAAATTGATATATGGGATTAATAACATACTACTTGAACTCTACCTAAATTTGAATCGAGTATGTCAACAGAGTCAAACTCGACTTATTTCATTCACTATCCATTGCCCCTCCTCCAACACATAGATATATTTTTATACATTACCTAGAATATTAAGGTAAAAGGAAAGATGTACGTCAACTAAAGCATTAGCCTGGTATTTCGCGTGGGCCAGGGAACAAGAAGATGGAGCAAGGGTGGTTAGAGTCGAGAACCTGAACAATCCATACAAGAACCAAGCCAATTTCAATCCCAGATTCAAGCTAACGCTAAACAAGCTATACGCGTGGAGCTTGGTGGATTATGATCGGGTGGTTATGCTCGACGCAGACAATCTCTTCTTACAAAACACCGACGAGCTGTTTCAGTGTGGCCAGTTTTGTGCTGTATTCATCAACCCTTGTGTATTCCACACTGGTCTCTTTGTATTACAGGTAAAAACCAGATATATGACTTTACTTGAATCATGCTATTTGTCAGTACATATTTCATTACATCTTCATTGAACCCAAAATGTGCAGATTTTTACTTAGTAAGTATCTTAAGGTACGTCGTAATTTTCTCAATAAGAATACCGAATATCGATCTTTCGAACCATAATCCAACTTTCCAGATTTTGGCCATGTTTTTCTACTTGAAAATTCTTTATTTTTATAAATTTGTCGGCTTCTAGTCTTTGGATTTCGGTACCCGAACGTCTTCTATGATCACAAATTCCCGATAAATTTTTGCAGCAACTATTTTGGTCTTTTTGACATATTTTCTTTAAACGCACGTAAAAACAAGTAATATTGAAAAATAAAACAGTTCATGCGTCAAATTATTCCAATTATTACTTAGATTTACAACTCTTATTTTATACAATTTTATACCTGATCATTTTGGTATAACAAGGAAAATGAGGTCCTAGGGATTATGGAATGAAATAGTTTCTGTCGAGAATATTGTATTGAGAGTTAGGAACAAAATTTAACCTAAGCAAATTGGAGTGGAATGGTATATGGAAATAATAGTTTGAGAACACAAGCGGTTTTTAGAAGCAGTGAAATATTTGCTCTACCAAGCTATAGAAACACTCATACTCTCATATTTGGATGCTAACTACGTTTGGCACAATGACATTTTGTATGAAAAAATGACCGAAAAGAAAACATCATCCTTTGAAGCCCATAAGTTTCTATGAAGGGGATTTTAATTTCCTAAACTAGGCCATTTTTGAGAAAAGATGCGTATATAAATGTCTATATGGATATCGGGTTGCAGCCATCAATGAAGGTGTTTGAGAACATGCTGAATGAGTTGAAGATCGGGAGGGACAACCCGGACGGTGCTGACCAAGGTTTTATCGGAAGCTATTTTCCAGATTTACTCGATCAGCCAATGTTTCATCCACCCCTTAACAATACGAAACTCGATGGTACATACAGACTTCCTCTGGGTTATCAAATGGACGCCTCGTACTATTGTGAGTTGAACATTCTACCACGTTTATCATAAATAAGCCATTTTCTGGCTTACTTATTTTCGTTGGTGTTCTTTGTTCACGGGTTAGATTTGTTGTTATTATTGTTTCAGATCTCAGACTTAATTGGAATGTGCCATGTGGGCCCAATAGCGTGATAACTTTTCCGGGTGCGCCATGGTTGAAACCGTGGTATTGGTGGGCATGGCCTGTCCTGCCGCTAGGTATTCAGTGGCACGAGCAACGTAGTCGGACCCTCGGGTAAAATCTAGTTGCAATATAAATGAAACGATCATGTGGTATGAGTTAAATCTCTTTTTATCTCAAAAAATTCTTGGTTTTTAAACAGGTACGATGCGGAGATGCCAATCGTGCTGATACAGTCGATGTTTTACCTTGGTGTGATTGCAATGACTCGTTTAGCCCGACCAAGCCTATCAAAACTATGCTATCGTCGCACAGATAAGAACATCACATTAGTACAAGCCGGTCTCAAATTAGTAGCAGTATGGTCGATTCTAGCCACTTATGTAATCCCTTTCTTTCTCATTCCTCACACAGTCCACCCTCTTGTCGGCTGGATCCTTTACCTACTCGGAACTTTCTCCCTTTCTTCCATAGCTGTAAATGTGTTTCTTCTCCCGAGTCTACCCGTTTTAGTACCGTGGTTGGGTATATTCGGGGTGCTTTTAGTGATGGCTTATCCTTGGTACTCAAATGGGGTTGTCAGAGCCTTAACAGTGTTTGGTTATGCTTTTTGCTTTGCTCCGATCGTGTGGTCCTCGTTGATGAAGGTGATGACGTGCTTACAGATTTCGCTCGAGAGGGAGGTTTTCTTGCCCAGGTTGGGCGAGTCTACGCCAGCTCCTGGGTTTAACAAGGTTTATTGATGAGCTTTGTTGGAGACGATATTTAACAGGCTATCAATTACATGGTGCTTGCTTTCATTTTGTTCATATGTATTCATACATTTTTTAGGAGAGAGGGGAAGGTTTTGGTTGATCAGATTGTAGGACCTTTTTTTTTTTGTACTTATATTCAAATTTTAGAATTTTCCAGCTAAACTGCTCCTCGGTTTAACAGCAAAGATGTTCTGCATTCATTAACTTAACAGCCTGCACAGGTATTGATCATTAAAACAGCCTAAGAAATAAAAACAAAACAAGTGCAACAAACTCCCATATCGCAATATCTGTAGGCGATTTGATCTATGTAATGTTACCCTTGATTCTAGAAAAGTTGCTTTAAGAGTACAAATTTGTGACCCCCAAGTAGCAACAAAATCCTGGATGATCTTAATCTGCAAAAATATTCATTTTAGGAATTTAAGCGCCACTGATATCTATTTTAGCAAAACCATGCCAAGGATTGAAATTGACCGGTTTCAAACTTCTCACAAAACTCACCCTGAAAGATATTAGCAATTAAATTAAACTGTAGAACTCCCCGAGAAGCTGTAAATCACAATCGATCAATACTTTTTAAGATATCAAATCAATTTTCAGTACGTCAAATATGAATCAATTTTCAGTATGTCAAATATGAAAGATGATATCATGATCTACACTAAAAACATAACAAATCCGAAAAAGAAACAGAACCAAGGAAACCAATTTATAACAACTAGAAGTCTTCAATTCCTATGGCAAGTAAAATTCAGCAGGATTTTCAAGTAATTACTTTGAGCAAATTGGCCCTCTCTATCCACTAGCCCTTGCATCCAAATTAAGAAAACAGGATTTGAGATAACTCCTATTCCAGAGCCACCTCATTTTACGCTAAACAAAAATAACCATCTACACCACTATATCATACAGCATAACAAGCAGCCTCGAATTTCGAGCTACCACATCATTATATTTAGTTTCTGTGACATCCACAACTCCCTGCTGTTAGTTATCAAGAAGTAGGGCCAGGCACTGTATACCCAACATTATGTGGGAAACCAGAGTCGAAACCTGTTGCTAATGGTTCTGCTGAATAATGAGCTTGAGGTGGCATATATGGCTCCGATTGAGGAACCGAGCCCTGAGGACCATAAGCCTGCTGAAGGCCTTGTGGATTGACCAAAGTTTGCGACATTGGAGGATACAGGGCTTGAAGACCAAGAGGCCCATACATACTTTGATGACCTTCATATCGCTTAAGTTTTGACATATGTTTCTTACCCGCCAGGTGGCGCTCATATACCTCCTGTGTGTCGCACTTGACATTGCACAACTGACAAATTATGGGGATTACCACTTTCGGTGGCTCATTTGCCCTACGTGTACTTTTCCCATTTCGACCACCTCTCATCTTGCGTTTTGTCCCACGTTTCTGAACCCCAGACTGATTTTCAGCCTCTGCTGGTTTAACAGATGATGAGTTCTCCAAACCAACAGATTCTGCTGGTGGGATTTGTACCAATGTTTTTTCGGAAACAGGTTCTGTGCTAACGGCAACAGGTTGCAATTGTCCAGCTCTCTCCAGGTTCTTCTTGTGTTTCTTACCATTCTTGTGCTGCTCAAGGAGATCCAAGGCTGTGCAATCGACTCTGCACAGTTCACACCGAAAAGTTTGTCCAGGTGGTTTGTTAGGAACTGTGGTTTTCGGTTTCTGTTCCCTCTGGTTATCTGCTTCTGCTGTAGGTTTTGCTACCTCATCAGTGGAAAGTTTAGAGGTTGAAGATGAGGATCCACCCTTCCCTGAGATGTGGCTGAAACTGGCCCTAGTCCGACCACGACCTCTCCCACGGAATGGTGGGCCAGTGACACCCGTCCCAGGTGGGCGATTGCCGAAATTCCCAGATCCACGCCCTCTATAGGACCTGCCACCCCTTGTACCAACGCCCACGTTGGTAGGCTGGGCAACCTGCAACAACATAATATCATTAGTCAACTTTCTACAGGAACACAGAATTCTGCTTCTAAAAGTGCATGACAAGCAAGCAGCTATACACTGTTTTCTAATGCGACCAAATAACAAAAACTGCTTCTTTTGAGGAATAAAGTAGAAACGCTTGTTCATAAGCAATAAGACAATACTGAACCTGGCCCTAGTTGCTTCAGCCTTTGTCTTTCCACATTAGGAGTAACAGTCTTTTCTTGCTCAACCATACAGATATTTTAATAAATGATAAGTTGACACCCGCACCATCAACTAACTTTCTGTATCGTAATGGTTTGTTAAGGAATACAGACTCTATTATAACCAAGTTAAATAATAAATTTTGTTAAAGACCTCCCCAAATGTCCTCCAGGGCAAATTTAAGTTCCAACATAATGCACATAGCTGAAGGACTGAAATCTTTCGAGGAGCTTCGATGAGCTTCCTATGCAGATACATAATTCTAATCTATAAAACATCTAAAGATATTAGAATCTAGAATAGTTCTTTACATTGTAAATACATGGTTCATTTTTTAAAAATTGCAAAAATGCTTCCACATTCTTAACAAATTGACCAAGGAATCCAAAGATAAATCTACATGCATGACCATTCTTATGGTCAAAAAAATAGTAAGGAAATACATAACCATTTTATCTGTGTTTTAAATACTAAATCATCTAAGTTTGGCAATAATGCAAGACTTGTTTCTAGATCTAAACGAACCTAATTGTGTTTTCCTCAGCCTATTAGGCAATCCAAGCATTTTCACCATTAATCAAAGGGAACGAGCTAACTATTAAAATCGTTTGCAGTACCAAGGATTCGTGAGTATTGCTTAAGACAGCTGATTCCCATTTCCTTTGTAATTAGCAGTGTCCAAATATATGATTTTAAAGTGAATCAAATTAAGCAATTATGATTCAAGCATAGCATATTTAGCACAAGGAGTCCATCCCGTTACTACCGTAAAGGAAAGATAATCTCTAACAAGCATAGTAGTCAAAAAGTTAGGATATACGATATGTATCTCTCTAGAATTTTGCACCAATTTAAAATCATATCTGTTTTTGTTAAAATTATTTCGATGCACACAATGTATCATATAACTTGGTCTGAGAAGCTTGGATACAAACGGGTTTAGATACAGACATGGGACATGTCAATTGTAAGAAAATGGAGATACAAATATCCCTAGGATGTAGCAATTTAGTACAGTTAATATTCTATTGCTCATAAATATGCTAAAAAAGCTATAAAATATTAAATTAAGAGAAAATGGTAACAAGTTTGCACAAAACTCTACCTAGGCAACTTTTTTTGCATAATTGAATATATTATAATACAATGTACATTATCTATCACCCTTTTTGTAAGCAAGTTCTCTATACCGTTGGTATACATTTTCTAAACCATCTACCTTGGATGCATGACATGTGTCTACTTATACATGTGGGGGTCACGATATATGCACATGTGTCATCCGTCCAAAGCCCGCAGGCATAAAAAATCTATACACTGTCTGTGAATAGAAAATTAAATTCTTTTCCTGATTAATATCAAATTTCAACTCAAGTAGAACATAACTAAAAGCAAGTCATTGTCCATTGATACATCATTTGAATTCTCCAACAAGTATTTGAAGTTTCCAAAAATAATTACTTAAGAGACAGTCCAAAAGGAGTGTCTGACACATATACATGTTAAACAGGGATATAATATCCATTTTAGTGTGTCTGTGCTTCTTATAATATGGTGCATATTGCATCATACAATCTGGTACATTGAATGAAGCTATATCCAGTTCAAGGTTAAAATGTAAAACCTCAAAGACAAGACAATATCATAATTAAATGTTTTAATACAGGTTTGGCTTTTGAAAAAGAATCTTAACAAGTTTTAGGCTTTATGTCTTAAGATCTTGTGACATCGATAGGAAAATCAGTTATATAATTACATTTACGTTTTCCGTCAACTAAATTGTCAGAATATATATAAAAATAATGATTATACGAATATGAACCGGATGGAAACTTAATTACTTTAAGAGCAGACGATTAATAGAAAAGAAAGTTATTTAACAAATAATACATGTACGAAGATTGAACATTGTACTCAGAAGTTATCACCAACACTTTATTATGAATATTTATCTTATTTAATAATTTATTGTTATAACAGGGAGTTTAATTAGCAATTGAAATGTCAAAATCCTAAATATTTATGGTCAGTTTAACTTGATGTGAATATGCAATGGGACTTGTAAGTAAGAAAAATTGTGAAGTGACGGTACTCTTTAGTCATTCTAGTGTCCTATTTATGTTTCTTAAAGGTGCTTAGATTCCTGAGCATGTAATAACTTCTTTGAAGTAAGTACAGCTAATGCCTCAATGCGACAATACTTGGCGATTAGGTTATCGGCACGTAATATCTATCATTCTTGATTCTTTCAACTACTAAAGTCCAAATCCATTTGATTATTTACCCAATTGGAAAGTATCCCATACTTCTTCTATTCTTACACCATAGCTAATGTATTGTCAAGTAAATCCTAATACTTCAACCTTAATCGAGACCAAAGATAATTGACACGGTGCAGTGCATATAACAAGCTTGAAGATTTTGTACAGTTTCTAGTATTGACTTGGGATTTTCGATGCAAAAATCTTGTTTAGTTGGGTTTTAATTTTCCAAAATCTAAGGACTTGGTTTACTGGCCATCAATTATTGAATCGGCCATCAAACATTTAAAAAACCAGTATTAACACAATCATCACAAAGTCACCACCTAATAACAACGTATAGGTGATAAATCAAACATTTACGTCATTACATAACATTTGCAGCTTAATTTTCAAAAGAGCAACAACAGATCATGTTTACGAACCGAGATATACTACTCCATCCACAAAATCTACCCAGTTCCCTTACCTGTTGATGTGGCGATGAAAATCTCAAGTCTAGTCACCAATGAGATACATCTAAAACCACTCATATTCAAAGATTATAGTTTCAACATCAGTGGTAAGGGAATCGGGTAGATTTTGTGGGTGAAAGCATCATTTTTCTCACGAAACAAATTTCCTTTTGACTTTAATAGATCATTTACTTGTGCTCCTTTTGTTGCAAGGATTACTTGTGAGAAAATGCAACAATATTTTCTTTTCAATCACAATTTTCTTCTTGAAATCTCTGCACTACACGCAACGTCAATGTTTCATTATGTCTAAAATTATTGGAAAGCTACAACTTTGTAATTGAATCATGCTTTTTATATGAAAATATTCATTAAAATCAATTTGAAGTTTCATATAATAGTGTTCTACAAAAAAACTAATTAGTTCAAATTTCCAACAATCTAATCCATCACATAAACGCAAAAAACTGCAACCACCCAACTAACAAATTCTCTAATCTGAAAATAATAAAACAAAAGTCGACCTACCGCGGGTCCACCGAATTGGGGCGGCCCTGGGTCCGAGTCCCGTTGACCCGTCCACGCCATTCCCTCCACATTGCTCTGATCCCCAATCTGGGGTCCGTGGTGGGCAGTGGGGTGAGGATGGTGCTGTGGTTGATAAGCATTGGCATAATAGGGTGGTGCATAATTAGGGTTTTGTTGTTGATTGTAATAAGCGGCGTAATAAGAAGAAGGTGATGATGATGTATCATCGTAGGAGTAGTGTTGCATTTGGTGTTGCCGTTGTTGAAATAGGAGTTGTTGGAGCTGCTGTTTCTGCTGCTCCTCCGAGACTGATGGCATGTCCATCGTCTACGTCTTCCTGGATCTCTCTCTCTCTCTC
>MKEJ01053012.1:0-21404 GCA_001753735.1 Embelia ribes | reverse complement strand
ACAAAACTTCAACTTCACTTCTAGACCTCAACTTATAAAAATTTGAGACTAGCATTTAAACTTATTTTCTTCAAAAATAAAGTTCTTTCACGAACCTTCTATAAATTACTCCCTTCGTATAATATTTATAGGTAAATCTCTGATCAAGTTTCTCGACTTTCACGATAAGACGCCGAGCCCTCTATTTGTTTTCTTTATAAATATTGTAAAACTTCGACACTTGTCCATAAAAGAAATGAAAAATCTTTATACTTCTATGAATGCAATATGACTTCCCTTAATACATAATCTGTTTACAACTTCAAAAATTAACAATTAAATTTTGTAAACTTTGTTCTTTACTTGTAGAACAAGATTGAACATCATTCCTTCAAATAATTCCAAGTTCTTCTCTTCACTTCTCTTGAAATTTTTATTTTCAAAATTTCAACTTCTTTCTTATTTCCAAACTTCCCATTTATCAAAATTCTTCTTTAGTTCAAAACACGTATAATGTCACTTCAATACATAAATATCAATACAATAATAATGTAATTCAATCATCTTCTAAACATACTTCATACTTCATGTATCAACTTCATACAACTACAATTCATCACCAATCCAACTTTTATGAATTAGGCTAATACTTTATAAATTTCACATATAAGGTACACACATAAACTCACGCATATATTATTATTTTGTATGTTACTCGTACATATTATGAAGATTAAATATGTCCGAGAGCAATTCGTCAAATTGCCCTAATTCACCTTCTTCTTCACCCCTAGGTTCGATCTATCTATCGAACTGGAATCATTTCAAACTGGTAATTAAAAGTAGTCTACTTAACACTAGGATAAAAAAAATCAACTTCAAATTCACGTACCAACTAGGTACGGAAAATGAGGTCAAATAAATTAACAAGACGAGGTTCGTAGCTTACTTCAAAATACTCTCCATCAAGAATCTAGCCTTAGTTTGTCGATTAGACTTTAGGAACTAGATGATTTTGACCCTTCTTCTCCAATTTTCAGACCCCCCCTCTCTCTATGCTGAAATATTGGGGAAAAAGTAATAGCCAAATAGTATTCTTTCATGCAGCTTAAAATCTGATAAGAAGTAGTTGGATCGATCCCACCACTATTGGATAGATCGGATCCAACTTTTGGATCAATCCAAACCCTCTTGGATCTATTGGACCTGCGGGAATTTTTGTTCCAAACACCTCGGGACGAAAACTTCCAAAAAGAAGTGTTCTTCCATCTTCAACTTATCATTTGAATATTCGAAACTCATTTTACGCTACTTTATGCATCTTCCGGCAAACTCTGACACAACACCTCATTTACTCTTCTACACTTCACATAATTCAACTCTCGAGTTTTCTAACCACTTCACGACACTCTTCTACTTCTATACCACAATTAGTACGCTATCCGAGTACTACCACACACGCGCTAAACCTCGTAAAGATACGGCGTCTCGTAACTACACTTTAAAACAAATGTCTCCACATTTAGCCACATATTGTTCTAATGCGACATAATCTTCTTACCTCTATACTTATATAAACACATAAAGACTTCATATGCTTCATTTGGTAATACTCCTATAAACTCATAAATACTTCATACTTTATTCCATGATATTTCATACACTTTCGTTCTACAGTAATGCAATAATAATATTGTACGTTTTTATAATATTATTATAAATATAAAAAATTCATTCGAAATTTTCGGGATGTTACATTATCATCGATATAGTAATTATAAAAGGGACCAACGATTTCAGTTTCTCAAAAGACAGGAATCCATAGTATATCAATTGAAAGTATGGGGACCATTTTTGTGTTTTACCCAATATAAGATTAAGAAATTAAACGCCTGTACCGCCCATATGACTAGACTTAGCATCCGAGCTCTGAAACTGTTGACCCAAAAAAGAATAAAAACTCATATATATATATATATATATATAGAGAGAGAGAGAGAGAGAGAGGGAGATGGCGAGCTATGGGGGAACGACACAGAAATGCAAAGTATGTGAGAAGACAGTATATCTGGTGGATGAGTTAACTGCTGATAACAGAGTCTACCACAGGGCTTGTTTTAGGTGCCACCACTGCAAACGCACCCTTAAGGTTCTTTCTTTTTTTCCCCTTTATTAGTTACATAAAACAAAAAAGTTATTTTAATCAAGTTCTCCTAACTTGATCTTACGCGATGATCATCAATGAATATGATCTATTCATGTTTATATATTTGTTTTTTCTTTCCTTTTTTTTTATTTTATATATATATATATAGTGAAATGATCGTAAATGCATCTTGGTGATAATTGGCTGTGTTGAATATGATGATCAAATCTTGAATATGTAGGTTTTACAAGATGATGATCAATGAATATGTTCTATTCATGTTTATACTTTAGAGTGTAGCCCGCTCGATGTACGGATTACGTATGGATTGTGTATATTATATATTTTTTCGTATCATATTGTTTATTAAATCGGTTTTGATAATATATTTTTTGATATTACGTCTTTTTGTATTTCTTCTTCCTTTTTTTTAGTTATTTATAAATTTATAAAAGATTAATTGGTAAGATATATACTATGATAATATTTTTATGAAAAACTTAATTTCTATTTAGTTTAATTTTAGGTATCTGAAAATCTTACTATGAAAAATATTTTAAAAATTTAATGTTGATTGTGATAATATTTTAAAAAGTTATGTAAAATCTTTGATTGGTATAAATCAATTTATAAAAATATTTATTTACTAATAGTATTTTAATTCTTAAATATAATTTTAGTAATTTTTATTATGATAAACTCTTTTGTAACTATGCAAAGATATATATGTATATGAAATTTAATTTGCTAATTTTTATTATGATAATTTGATATAGATGTATATACTTTTATTAATTTATATTATGCTAAATTTTATTGTTTTAAATCTTAATTTCATGTGACACATAATTTTAATAATTTTTATTATGGTAAGTATTATTATTTTAAATCATAATTTTATAAGACACATGTGAAGCAATTGTACAGACAATTAGAGTGAAAATAGTTGGAGGGGACAACTTACATATACATGAGAAGATATATATAGTTTTTTCCTTCTTTTTTTTTTTTATATGATTCAGATTCCAACACAGGGTTGGTCGAAAATCTGGTAAATATTGTTGCTCATTAATTGACACATATGAAATAGGATTATTTATTCTGAATTTTTTCCAATAAATTTGATTTACGCCTTCCTACGTGTCAATGCACGGATTAAGTCACGAAATCCCTATACCTTAGGTACCTTTGTGTAAGAAAAATCTGAATCCTTTTTTATATGTGAAATGATTATCACTTGCACCTTGGTGGTAATTATTTGTTGAATGTGTTGATCAAATCTTGAATTTGTGTTGTATTTTCTTTTCATTCTCTTGATTTAATAATTTAATTTATCTGCTTCCTGTTATGAGGTTTAAGTTATGAAAGATCAACTTCTTATTTGTGACCGTATTAGAATGTTTCGCAAGTTCAAGTACTTTGTACGGTTTGGATTTAGAAATTTGAAATTAACGACGAATGCATGTTGATTATGAAGACAAAGTTGTTTTCCATAATATGCATTGCTGAGACACGAGGACTTTAATGATATGATGGTTAAAGAAAGAAACAAATATATATCATATAAATATGTAAACTCAATCAAATTAATTAGTCTCACGTAATGCTTTAAATCAATGAAAAAATAAGAGAGAGCCTCCCAAATTGAAACAATCTTAGTAGCTAGAGGAAAGGAAAACAAAAGTGACCGTCCCAATGGCAGATATGGCTTTGATTTGTCATTACACGCAACTCTTTTCAAATTCGATAAATATTGGTTAGATCGTGTGATTAATTATTATAGCTTTGTGATTCAGAATGAAAATGGCAAGCAATATACTTATAAATTGTTTTACATTTTTCTTAAATGTTCTTCTTTTTCTCCCAATATGCATATGGTCAATCTATTTACTTTTTATTTTTGGAATATGATGCTCATTTTTGTTCTGCTTTTGCAGCTGTTCAATTTTAACTCCTTTGAGGGTGTTTTGTATTGTAAACCTCACTTTGACCAACTTTATAAGATGACAGGCAGTTTCGAAAAAAGTTTTGAAGGTATATATATCTTTATGGATTTACAAAATTCTATTAATTTTAATTCCACATTTCGATCTCCATGCTTGAGTTATAATGCTTTGGTAATTATATTTCTAGGTGCTCCGAAAATTGCTAAAGTTGACAGATCAGCTGATCAGGTACTCACTCCGAAAATTACAAAGTATATCATATCATCTAATTAAGCATTATGTGAAAATCTGTTACTCTTGTTACTGCGAATAAATTTTGCAGGTCCAAGCCAACAGCAAATTCTCGAGCTTATTCGGTGGTACTCAAGATAAGTGTATTACGTGCAACAAAACTGTTTACCCCATCGAAAAGGTATATGTTAGCGTTTTCTGTTCACTAGTAGAAATGGCTTCCATTTCTCAAGTCCATTATGTAATTTAACCGTATGCGTGAGTATTTGAATTCCTATTATATTAAGTGAAAATTTTTTAAAGGGAATATTTCTGAGTTTTCTTGGGACGGTTGCTGCTAATGGGCTTGGGGTTGATTGGGTCTACCAAAAAAGCTCACCTTATAAACATTTTTTGGAGATTGCTAAACTTTGTTTATAATCTTTTTGTAGGTGCAAGTGGATAGCAAGCCGTATCACAAGACTTGTTTCAGGTGTGCCCACGGTGGATGCGTGATTAGCCCATCGAATTACGTGGCGCACGAGCAGAGAATCTATTGCAGGCACCACCACTCGCAGCTCTTTAAGGCCAAGGGAAACTTCAGCCAGCTTAGCAAGGCTTGAGAACCACACATATGGAACCAGACAAGCTGCAAAGATCAAATTATTCGAGTGCAGGAAGGACATAATTGGTTTTTTTTCAAGTTGTTTGTGAAGAGTTTGATGGGGTTACAAACATAAAGAAAAAAGAAAGAAAGAAGCAGGTTTCAGTTTTTCAAAATTTGGAAGGTGAAGTTTGATAATGCCGATTTGGGGTAAGTGTTGTATTCTCTGTGAGTCTCTATCCTCTGTGAACATGTTTTTCTTTTATCCTTTCTTTTTCCCCCCTTTGAAACTTAATGATTTACCTATGTGAGATTAAAGAGGACAAATTTCGGAATCTATGTTGATAATACAATGTATGCATGTTTTAATTTGAACAAAAAATAGAAAGAGCGAACTGCTGTCAGACGTAATTGGATTCTTATTTGCATCATATCGGGGAGAGTTGCGGCCTCGATGATTTGGGATCGTAAGTGGGGCCTTCTTCAAGAACTTCTTTTGGCCAAAACTAAGTTCGTTTGCTAAGCCTAGCCTTTTATATTTTGAATGCCTATTTATTCATCGAGGCTGGGCTAATTATGGCTTAGCTCCTTCTGGTACTGAGTTATTGTACTTTGAACTTGATTTTAATTAACTCGGATATACTTATAGTATTTGTAGTTTTTGGTATTCTAATATAATTCGGGACTCCCAAAGAGATGGAAGTGGAAAGAGACTAAACCAATGCTGAGATTTGTGAATATCGGAATATACTACGGAGTAGGGAGGCCAGACAAATTCCTCTCGAAATTGCGATGATCTTTTAAATTACCAAACACAAGCTCAAGTGTCATTGGCATATCAAATCTACAGATTCATAACCGTTGCAGAAATGCATAAGATTGCATACATGAATCAACTAATGAGGCACATGTCATAAATGAAACAAGAGCTAATTGCGATATGCCTGCACGCTAATAAAGCTCTTTAAAAACGAATGCTTGCAAATGTTGACTGCTGGATCGCGACTGATTCGAATCATTATCCACAATCCGATGGTCCACATTTCATAATGGCACATTATCGGTGCGATTTTAAGTTTCACAAGCGCTAATAAACAGCAGGGTACGCATCACAAGCTTCAAAACAAAAAACAACCAATATGTTTGTACATTGTAGATTCCTATTTGGAGTACTAAAAATAAAACAAAAGCAAAATCTGAAATTCATAGACAACATGTCCCCAGCAATGCACGGTACAAAATTTTCATTTTGTTAGCAAAATCTCCACCGTGCACTATTGTAGCAGCCAGCACTTTTCTATTTACATCTCTTTTCGCGAAAAAAGAACTTTATGCTCTAAGATACAGTAAACCTCTGCTATGTTTACACAAAGTGATATACCAACAAGAAAGAAAATATGCTTCAAAACTTTAATTGAACTTTGTAAAGAAGGCAAAAAAGAAACTAGAAAAAAAAGATATATATATATCTGCTCTCTTGCACGAGCAATGAGTACAAGAGTGAGGGCTTACAAAACTATATGTACTCATTATTTTTGACCGAAACAATCATGTTGAAATTCTATAAAGTTGTGGCGCAAAAATAATTTGTACCACCTATCACTCAGATCAAGGAGCCTAGAAAAACTTTGCTTTTTCAAGCATATGTTTAAAAATTAAGTAGCTTTACATCTTCTAAGGATAAAGACTCCATTAGTTTAAACAGCACCAAGGGCAATATGAGTTAGAAAAGTTGGATTATGTGGCATTAGATTCCCCAAGTTGCTATATGAAATAATAAATAAATTGCTATAAGTGAAACTATAAATTAGTAAGTAAATTAACTAAAAAAGCAATGATTAGCACAGTTTACTAGTACTAATGGAGGTAATCAGCAGCTGATAAGCTTTCGAGCTTTAGGCGTGGCTCCCCCCTAATCCAGTCAAATTTGTTATTTTTAACACTAAAAATCATGATTTCGCCATTGATTTAGTATTAGATAATACGCTCCATTATGTAGCGAGTAAGGTTTGAAGTTTGAACAACTTTTAGCTCAAGAACCATATTGTACGACCATAACTTATAGAAAACTGTTAGCTTGGTATTGCCGACCCGAACTCAAATTTTCTGTAAACTGCTATTTTATTTTAAATATACATAAAAGCTAAAATTAGACTTGAGCATGATTATATGGAAAATGTAATAGTTTCTTACTTATCTTTACATGCATTTCTGACTAGAATTGTTTTCTTATAGCATTCCATTTGCCGAATGAATTAAGCATTGGTTTAACTTTCGAAAATCTATTGAAAGTAATTAAGAGATTCAATTGTATTCAGTGTAAACGGAAATGTACGTTAATGCATATGATCATACTTGTTCATCTATAATATTGAAAACAAGCAAGCCTGAGTTGTAAATTAATATCATAAGGTCATGAGAAATTAAATTGATTTCGTTTGCAGAATTGTAAATAGAAACTTATTCCCAGCTGGGTCTACTTATCATTCTAAATGGAGATACATATGAATATATCAGTATGATAGCTCATCTTTCCTCAAAGCGGACAAAACCTCAACTAGTTATGGGATAGAAATGGTGTGAACGGGATTCGATAAATTAGGATTGTAACAAAGCCCGAAAAAAAAAAGTCAAGATAACATGTTTGTCTGATTAACATGCCATGCCAAGCTAGTCACTTTTCTTGAAAAAATCTGCTAATCTCTATCTGCTTTTAAAGGTCAATAAGATATACTTCCCCGCAAAGAAGCAATTGTCATATTTCTGTAATTTATTGGGACAACTAGTTTGTTTATAACAGTAAGAAACTTATTCGAACAACACAATGGCATATATTCATCTGACAATATGCTTTTCTAAAAAGTGACTTGTTCTCGGAGACTTGCTTTCGAGTCCGGAAAAATCTGAAAAAGCAAGCAATAACTCACTGTTACCACATTGCCCTTCAGTGTATACAGATGAAAGCCTTTCATTGCCTTGCTATGGTAGTTCTATAACGTTCCCACGTAGTTCAATATATGCTTGAGATCTCTTTATGTAAACATGGTCTAAGAATTTTCGTGTACTCGTGTAATATCTAGTACCTTTTCAAAGCTTAATCTTTTGAGATGGCAGCGAATAACTTAACGGATAATGCAAATAAAATTCTTTGATTTAATGATTTTGTCAAAATAAGTCAAATTGAAACAGAATCTGATTACAACCATGTTGAGTGCACCATCTCCCTTTTGGGGCTTACAGGCTTCACAGAGCTGGACTTGCCACTAAAGAAAAATTTCTTCTTTTTTCTTGGCTCCACAATTTTATATACCCACATCAAAAATTACAATATATTTCTCTGGGCTAGTCCGATGCATGTCTGTTTCCTATATAGGAACACTGAAAAAACCGGAAACAAAAATCAGCTGGTGGATTCGGAGATGCTATTTAGAGAAGGTTGCCATGGTCTTGACTTGGCCGAAGCACCACTGCTAGCCGGTTTCGCTGTCCTTGGCCGATGTTTTTCCTCTTTAAGCAGCTGATTATCGAATTTCATGCATAATTTAGATACCTTTTATTTGAAATTAAATTGGAACGATTTACGTTTTAAAAGAATTGAAGAAATTCACCTGCTTGTTCTTCTCCATATCTGATTTTATCGGTGCTGGTCCTGAATCTGAATTGCTCAGCTCCTGATTTTTCTTCATCTTAGCATACTTCTTTGCACTTAGTCCTTTCATAACCTCTGAAACCCAAAAATTTACACAAATTTTAGTACGCAAAGATGAGCTCATGCTAGCTTCATTTTTTCAGTTAACAAGACCTTTTTGAGTTGTAAGCATAATTTTTTTGCTATTTTGTTTGTCAATTGCTATGCATTTGGATGCTTCTTTTAAGCTCAATTTTTACTTATTCTAATCCTAGTAGAAAGTAGAATTTTTTAGTTAGAAAAGCAGTATTCTTTTTTTAAACAAGCACTATAGGCGCGTTTGCTCTTGCAGGACACTGGACTATATTATATCTAACCTTTCCCGAATTTCAACCTCCCGGTTCAGACAAATATATCCAAATAAATATTTACAATAATAAAATTTAGTTTCAGAGTCATCTATACAGAGACTAACGGCATAATCAAAACAATTTAGTCTCTGGAGATAAACACCACCTATATTTACAAGTAAAGTTTTCTGAACCATCCATTTACACCAGCTCGATTGACTGCATAATATGTGTACATAAATAAACGTGCATATACCAAAATATATGCATAAATATCATCCATTTTGGTGTAAAACACTCTACACAGTTGGCGGATAAAAGTAAGTTTTTTTTAATAAAGCAGAAATTGATTAACAAACCTTGGTTAGTGATGAGCCTATAAACTTGTCCTAGGATAAGTGTATCCGTAGGCCTGAGAAGCTTTATCCGCGTTACTCGTACTGTATTATTGTTGCTCCGCTCCGTTGAGGACTTAGCGGCCGTGGGGGCATCGGAGGCGGAAGCGGGGGCGGTGTGCGGGCAGAAGGTGGTGGTTGTGAGGAGGAGTGCCACGTAATGACCGGGGTTGGATTTCATGATCTCGCCTGCGGATACGGGCCAATAGAGCTTGTCTACTCTTCCACTTGGATGTTGTATCACTAGGGTTGCACTGTCTATGGCTTGGCAGTTCCCCATTCCCTTCTCTCTCTCTCTCTCTCTCTCTATCTCTTTCTCTCTATCCTTACTTGTGGGGAGTGGTGGGAATGGGAGGAAGGAGAGGTTAGACTATGGAACAGTGTGTTTATAGCGAGGTTTAAAATAAATATGACTGGGAATATAACCATAACGGTGTCAATATAAAGATTTTAAATCGTAATTATTGTAATGTAATGTTAGTGGAAATTAGAGTTACGAATTTTTTTATCTTTACGATTATTTTTTTAGCATAATGATAATAACAACAGTGATAATGCAGGCTGAAACCATTACAATCAGTTGGCTTAACTTTATTTTTCTAATTTTCGTGTTTTCACTTCAACTAGAAATTAATGTCCAGGAGCTTTTCTTGCCAAAGTGGATTCCTTTAAAAACAAAATTTAACAAATGGGTTTGTTTTTAAAATTATTTCTTAAAATAAGTGCTCTTTATAAATAGTTAATTTGGGTGGATGGAATGTTTAAAATTGGCAAAATATCCCACCTTCTATTCTAAATTGACAAGCAGCCCATTAAATTTTATTTTAGTGATTTATTTACTTTCCATACGCATGGTTTCATCCAATTTCTTATTTTATCAATTTAAAATATTCATCCACCTCTTATTTATATAATAAGTATTTAAAATCAAAAGGTAGAGGGTAATTTGCGTCCATCTAAAATCATTTATCTATGCCCTATTTGTCTACAAATTGTGTAAAAAAAAAATAAGTTGGATAGAAAATAAAAAGCCTTAAATATTTGTTAAGAGGGGTTACCATAGCATCCATAATAAATAACTCACAAAATTTGTATATTTTTTTGTGAAAAAAATTGGATGTAGCTTGATTACTCCTATAATAATTTTTTGCTAACGCTCAGCCACTTTCATTTTTTACTTTTCGACCCTGCCCAAATGGAGAAATTTCTTCATTAATCTATAATTGACATTTGTATTCATGCCTAGTAACCTTGTGTTAAACTTGCAATTATTTTGGAAAATGAACCATTTTGGTATAAATTTTTGGGCGGTGGTGTATTTGTGATAATGATGATATGTTGGGGTAGATTTGTAATTTGATTGGGAACTGAACTGATACTATGTGTGTGACGTGGCAAGATTTGAACGGTAATTTTGGTACAAAGAGAGGAATGTTCAGAAACGAAACAAAGTAGGCCCAGGGCCCCACCTACATATGCTTTAAACGACTTTTCATTCTCACCAGCTGTGATACGATACTTTCATACACCAATCATATCTTTTACACGTGCTCCTTTGTAATAATTACTCCCTGTTCACAGATAACCATTTTATTTACATTGCCACATAATTTTACATAATTTTAAATTCAAATTTGAATTGGATATTAATAACCAATTAACTCAATAGATGTTCTTATTTCTAATCTAATAATTAAAAAGTGTTAAGATGGGAATTCCCTTACTTTTGTAATGGTTGAAAAAATCCAATTAATTTTAGATAACCTAAAATAAAATTTAATCTAATTATTTGTGGATAGAGAGGGTATAATTTCAAATATTTCAATATAAAAATAATGAAAAACTACCATAATACTATTTAAGACTTACACTACAAACTACTCTAAAAATTGATGTGGGAAACCAAAATCTCTTTTTAAATTTATAACCAATTTAATCAATGGTTGATATTGATCATTATTAGAAATATATGGCTATGATTAAGTTTTATATTAATAGAAAAAAAAATATTCATAGTATGAAAGTTGGCTACAACAATAATTAAGTTTATATGGTCCATATAAGGAAGGATGTTCACTTGATTTGTTCCACGTACTATTGTGCTATTAGATCACTTTTTTTTTTTTTTTTATCTAAATTACAAAGCAAGAGCCTTCAAAAAATTGTCAATTTTCTCAAAACCTCTTTGTACCCTCCTAGATAATCTCCTTAATGAATGCCCCCCATTACATTAAAAACGAAGAGAATTACCAACGATCATTTGAGATCTCTCCCCTCTCTTCTTTTTAACAATCAAATATTCCGATTTTTATGTTTTTCTCTTGCCTTTTCATGTGTACATTTTCATACGTTTTTATGATGTGAATCTAATTTCTTCAGATTGTATTGTACATCTATCGTGTGCGTGTCATATAAGCTAATACAAATATATGAATACAACTATTAAATAGAATAAGTGCCAAATAAAAGAAATTATTAAAATTAAGTTGCGATACTACTTAAGTTTTAGATAAATTCATTGTTGTGTTAGTGTGGATAAAAAATTGTCGTACCCCGTCATCACGGTATAAATTAGTAAAGGTTGGTGCTATACCTTAGAGGCTAAAGCCAGTTGCACAAGCATCTCTCCTGAAAAACAATTGTCTGAGGATGAGAAACATGACGTTATCCTGTTGATTTGTTGTATTAGGCCAAGTTAATAAAGACTTAATTTGCTATAATTTTCGTCTACTCAATTAAGATTCTTTACTAGTGAACTTATTAACACATAAGTACTAAATGACATAATCAAGGTCAAAAATGAAGTTGTGACGTTGTGGCATCAAGCATTGGGGGATCCTGGGATTAGTCCAATCATTTACTTTTTTTTTTTTTTTAAGTTTCAAAATTATTAACTCCAAAAAATTACATTGAAGTACAAAACGAAATCTATCCAGCCAACAATACAATTAAATCCAAAAGGAACTACAACGCGACTAGACTAGCACGAATTACATAGACAATAAATACCGAAAGATAGACTAAAAATACACTATAAAATACAAACTAGCCTGGTACAAAATAAATAAATATTTAGGACTATATATCAGGCTAAAAATACGCAAAAATATATAACAGGTCGAACCAAGAAAGTCACACCTTAAATATAGCTTAAATACACACTCTACTCCTGGATAAAAATATTTTTACCAACCCCCAATGGTCTAAAATTCACCAGATATATTGATAGTTTATCATATCTAGCATCCACTACTTGACATTCAACCTAATTACTGATAGCCAAGGTTAATGATCAAATTCCACCACCATGTTCTTGAGAAAAAGAAAATTTGAAGCGGCATACAAAAAAAATCATGGTTCTCAAGTGTTAAATCCATGAAACTCCTAACCGAGAAATAATGTAGAATGACAATAAACCCAAACACTAAACTTTTTATGCCGGTCAATAGAACGAAGGTGTATTTACAAGATATGTTACAGTTGTCAATTCACATCTCAGTATAGTGTAGATACAAAAGGAGAAATACCAGCTGAAACGGAAAGACGTGTTGGTACCAAAATCCACCAGTCAAAATTTTGAGAAAAAAGGAGGGTGGTTTGGATCCCACATCCCACCCTCCCTATCGATTGCCGACTATAAGGTGGCATCTAAAAACATCGACGAGCAGGCGGAAAAAAAAAAGACCTATCAACAGCATCTAAGGTTGCAATTCTACGGTGGTTAAAGATATACTAGATCGTGTTTGATCTAGCCGGATCGGCACTAGCACAACCAAAACTCGGGTCCAAGCTAGCCGGATCGGGCTTTGGCCGGCTGAATCTGGCCAAAGAAAATGGAAGGGCAGGGTAGGAGTGAGCAATGTAAGTGGAAGAGGAAGGCCAGTGCAACGTCTTGGAATTTTTTGTAAAAAAGAAAATTACATTTATAAATATTATTGTTGTATAAGTCATAGTAATATTTATTTATTTTGTATTATGTTGTTGTCGAGATGTGAAACACATCCTGATATTATCGTGGTGTAGAAAATTCTCGAGTTGTTGTCGTGGCGTGCTAGTATCATGAATTTAGTATCGTATATGTATTGTATGAAGTTTTGTCGGGTAGAATTAGCCTCGGAAAATGAAAAAATGTGGAGTATGTATTGGAAGATGCATTATGAAATGTATGGAGAGCTTTACACATTCAAACATTATTCCGTAAGTTGTAAAATACTTTTATATATGTACAGAAGTGATTATGAGTCTTTTCAGAAGTTTTAAACCAAAATTTAGGCTTGGGTTGAACTTTGATTCCCGTAGGTCCGATCAATTTGATAGCAGTTGGATCGATGCAAAATAAAGTTAGATCGATCCAAGTGTTGTTGAATCGATCCAACTATTTGTGGACTGAATAAAAAATTTGTTGACAAATACTTATTGAGTTTATAACTTTTATATCATTTTTTAGAATAGAGAGATAGAGAGTGGTTTTTCTTGGTTTTTGAGCCTGATTCTCTAGTTGCGGTGGTTCTCCGGGATCCAAACTTACATTTTCTGAATCCTTGTCGCAAGAGCTTCGTGTTGACTAAAGTTTTCCCAATTTATTTTCTCGTTTGAGTTTTCTCATTTCGCATGTCATTCGGGTTCGTCAAAATAAATTTATACAACATCTTCCTTTTATCTCCTAGATTTTTTTTTGTGTATAGGTTTGTCTTGATCCAATGAGCATGGCTAGATCAAACCCGTGGTCCAAACGAGGTGTTTTGGGGATATACTCGGTTTGGTTTCGGAAGCTAATTTGAGTGCTTGTGAGGTACAGATGGACTATAAATAACCATATAAATTTGAGTTCACGTGTTAGACATGTGATTTTTGTGTTTGGGTTTTGGAGATGTTATGTTGATTTCTTTGTACATTAATTATTCTCGTTGACATTGAGGAATATTTATTTTAGTATATCGAGGCATAGTCATATTTATCAATATTCGAGCCGTATTGATTTTAGTTGATAATTGACTCATGTTTTATTTTAATTAATATGTAAGGCATATTTATTTTCGTAATGTAGATATTTGAGATGGGATTCGTAGTATAATTAATTTTTTTGAGATTCATGGTGTAATAATTATCGTGGAAATTCGTGTAATATTATTTTCATACATATATGTTCATAGTATATTTGTTCTCGTAGATGTATGTAGTATCGGTATTCGATGTATAGTTGTTCTCGTTGATAGTCAAGGTAGGTTTGTTTCCATAGATGTTCAAGGATTAATTGTTATCGTTAGTATTCGAGGCTTGTCATTGTTGCAGAAATTCAAGGCGTAGTTGTTTTGATAATATTCAACACATATTTAATTATTTGTATTTAGTAGATTGCCAAGACTTATTTATTCATGTTAATAGTCGTAGCATATTTATTAGAGATGGAATTGCTTTCATTAATATTCGAGGCATAATGGTTTTGTGTTATATCATGGCATATAAAATCATGTTGATATTCGAGGCATTTGTATTCTCGTCATGAATCATAACATGTCATAGACATTCGTTGCATATCATAGATTTCATGGCATATCATTTATATGTGTAGCATATCATTATCATTCTTGGCATATGCATTCGTGGAGATTTCGTAGCATGTACATTGGTGGACATTTCATAGCATATATATATCGAGGATATTTTGTGGTATACTTAGGAAAATTTTGTGGCTTATAACTTGTGGACATGCATGACATGTCAATTTGTGGGCATTGATATTCTAAATATTTAATTCGTGAAATTTATAATGCAAAAGTGGATAAAAAGCAAGTTTATCATGATCGGGATTTGAGTCTTTTCTATTTTTTCCCCAAGGTTTAAATTAAATTTTTTTTATTGATTTCTGATGATAACAAATTCTATGTGAAACTAAACAAAATCAAGCTCTATAGTCATACTAATGGTTTAACAAGTTTTGTATGAAGGTTTCAATCATAGAAAAGCTTGGAATATGCTCGATACATGCAAACGATCTTCCTTGTACTCAAAACAGAGCAATAAGTCGACTTCTATACCTATAAGTCTACTAATAAGTTCAAAAGTTAAAAAGGCAGGAATTGAAAATACAAAAACAAGCCTAAGTTGACTAGTGGCCAAAGTAGTCGACTTATTAACTCAAAACAGTTGACAGAAAAATAGCCCTATATAAATGTTAAACTATTTTTCACAACAAAAAGTCTTTTGGTACAAATAGTCGACTTTTTACTACCTAATAGCCGACTCATTGAAAAATAGTCAACTTATTCATTCCAAGCAGTCTATTTATTTGGTGCATTTCAAAGGCAAACTCATTGGAACTTTTGGGAGCATAATCAGTCAACTTATTGAGCTTAAGCATTCATCTTATTGAAGTGCAGAAAATATATCTTCCAAGATCAAAAGTTATGGCTTGTGACAGGTCCTTTTAGAGACAACAAGCAATCTTTTCAACAATCATGTCTCTTCCATATCTGATATATATCACTCTTAAGCTCTTTTCTCCAAAAACAAGGATCAAGAAAGAGATTCTAAAAACTAAAAAGTCAAAAGCAAAAGTTCATCTTCTCCAAAGCTTTCCTTCATACTCCATTTGTAAAAACTTTGTAATTTCAGTTTGTGTGGGTTTTATTAGTGGCTTTGATTTATTTGTTCATCTTGTTGTAATCATTGGAAGTGAGTTATAAACTTCCAAGTTTTGTTCTTGAGTGGGTTTGGGGTAGTTTGAGAGGGATTGTAATTGGATTGTGAGTATAAGCTCAAACTAGGAAACTCGGTAGCTCAAGGGTTATGTTTCAAGTTGTACTAAAAAATCTACTTGGTTTCGGTTACAGTTAGGACCTAGAAGACTAATCGGTCCTTTTGGATGTAAATGTTTACATTTTATAGTAAAGGAAACTTAAGGCGAACAACCTTGAAGAGTAGACGTAGGGATCCTACCGATTCACCATTGGAAAAGACTATTGTCAAGCCACTATAAACTCGATGTAGTAATTAATTCTTTCACTTTATTTTCTGCACTTGAATTTATTGTTAACACTTACTTATTCATCATATTTATCTCAATGCATTTTTTAAAAAGGGAAAAATATATTTACTCGGTATTTTTTAAAGAAAACTAATTCACCCTCCTCTTGGTTTGCCATTTTGTTCAATAAGAGATACAAAGTAGGATTCGATAAAATCTTATTTGATTTAACAAACCATTTAGTTTAGATCCATGGCAAATTTCATGAGTATTAATATTGCCTAAAGGCCATTCTACCATAAAACCTTATTTTTTCAATGGCTCGAACTACACATATTGGAAAGCATGCATGAAAATTTTTCTTATCGCATATGAAATAAAAACTTTGAAAAGTATCACTCATGGCTATACTTATTCTAAAAAAGTATATGAAGAGTCTAAGGAAAAAAGTTTTAAAAGAGTTAAAAGATCTTACTTCGGATGAAGCTAAAGAGTATCAAACAAATGCAAAAGCTATAAATGCATTGATTTGCATAATAGATGCTACCGATTACAATAAAATTTCATCATGCTCTAGTACCAAAGAAATTTGGGTCAAATTAAAGGTCATAAACGAGGCACAAAATAATTTAGGGAGACATGTATCAACATGTTTGTTCATGATTATGAACTTTTCCGCGTGAAAGAAAATGAGTCCATTTCCGATATGTACTCACACTTTACCATGTTAATTAATTATTTAACCACACTTGTTAAAGTTTACTTTATGAAGGAAAAGGTCATGAAGATTTTTAGGTGTCTATCTCGAACTTGGCGAGAGAAGGTCACTGCTATACTTGAAATACACGACCTTGAAAAGTTTACTCTCGATGAGTTGGTTGGCTCTCTAATCGTTCAAGAGATGAAGATAGCTAAGGATGACGAACAAGAGAAGAAGGATAAGAAAAAAAGGGATTGCTAACAACATAGAAAACTCAAATAAGAAGTCAAGTGGTGATGAAAATATGGCCTTCTTTGCTCGTAGATTCAAGCAGTTCGTCGAATGGACAAGAAAGGTAGACGGAAGTTCCACTGAAAAAGATACTCGAAAGGGAGACCTTTCAAGCTGAAAGATTCTTCTAAAGGTGAGTCTTCAAAAACAAACAAATAGACTTGTTTCAAATATTGTAAAATTGGCCATATGAGGTAGAATGTCCTCAATTCATGAAGGAATTGAAGGACAAAAAGGAAAAAAAAGGCAATGCTTATAGCATAGGGAAGCAACTCGGACAGCTCATCTTCCGATAAAGAAGAAGAGATTGCAAACTTTTGTCCCATGGCCATCGATGATGAACCTAAAAAAGATGTACATATCTTTTCATGAATCTTTTTCTAAAGATGAATTGCAAAATACCTTTGATGAGTTTATGAATGAGTTTGAAAAGGTGTGTTGTAAAAATAAGGCATTCAAGAAGTTAGTTTCTTTCTTAAACAAAGAAGTTGATTTTGTAAATTCGAAAAATGAGTATTTACAAAAGAAGAATAAGGAGTTAACTTCTAAAAATTATGCACTTAGCAATGAGAAAATTGATTAGTGAAGAAGGTTGACAAGTTAGAATTGACATTATCTAAATTCACAAAAGATCGAAAAAAGTTGGACAAGATCCTTGCTTCTCAACAAGGAATATACGATAAAGTGGGAATCGGGTATGATCCATTTCAAAAGAAAGTTTATCGAAGCTATTTTACGAAAGCATATACTAAATGTTTTAGAAATAAATGTGTTCATTATAGTAGACATGAACATTTGTCATACAAATGTTCTTTCCGCTTTACCATTCCAAAAGACTTGTAATGGGTTCCTAAGACCTAAAACACTAACACTCTTGGACTCCAAAACATTTAGGATACCAAAGTGATTATTTTATTTTGGGTATTCTTGAAGTTGAAGGCGAAAGAGGAAAAATGGTTCTTGGACAATGGGTCTTCGAGGAATATGATGAGTGGCAAAAGCAAGTCCACGACCCTTATGCCAAAGAACGGCAGATGTGTCACTTTTGGCAACAATAGCAAAGGGAAAATTATAGGTATTGGTAGTGTCGGTATAGCCCCTAACCCTACAACTAACAATGTTTTACTTGTTAGTGGTTTGAGTATAATTTACTGAACATTAGTCAACTTTGCGATGAAGGCTTTAAGGTCATGTTTGATAAAAATCATGGCATGGTTCATAGCATACCTGATGATAGTATATTACTTGTAGGTCATCAACATGAAAACAATTACATGTTTGATATCAAAAGTACATCCAATAACAATGCTAAATATTTGGCCACAATTAGTAACAATAGTTGGTTGTGTCATAGAAGATTGGTGCACGCAAACATGGACCTGGTTTCTAAACTTGCACAAAAAGGACTTGTTATTGTCTTATTGAAAATTGTATTTGTGAAATATTGACTTTGTCATGCATGCCAATTAGGAAAACAAACAAAAGTCTCCTTTCTTTCTAAAATATTATATCCACCACGAGGTGTCTCAAGTTAGTACATATTAATTTATTTGGATATTTGGTACTATATTGATTGGTGGCAAAGTATACACATTAGTCATGCTAGATAATTTTTGTAGGTTCACTTGGGTTACATTTTTATCACATAAAGATCATGCATTTCTTGGGCTCTTTTGTTTGTCTAAGAGGCTAAAAAAAAGGATTTTATGTTCACTAACACAAAGATCGATCAAGCAAAGAGTTTGAGAATACACCATTTCAAACTTATTGTGATGAAAATGGTATCCAACATAACTTTTCCTCACCTAGGACGCCACAACAAAATGGTGTAGTGGAAAAAGAAAATTGGAAACCTATAAAAAATGACACAGACCATGCTTTGCGAAAACAATTTGTCAAAGTATTTTTAGGTCGAAGCCATAAATACCTCATGTTACATTATTGATAGGGCAATGCTCCAACCCATTCTAAAGAAAACTTCATACGAGCTTTGGAATGATAGGAAATCTAATATTAATCATCTTAGAGCATTCAATTGTAAATGTTATGTTGTAAATAATGGCAAAGATAACTTAGGCAAATTCGATGCCAAGTCCGACGAATCTATCTTTTTAGGATATTCAATGCATAGTAGAGCTCATCGCGTTTTTAACAAGGGCACTTTGGTTGTAGAAGAGTCTATACTTATCTATTTGGATGAATCATTATTTACTATTAAAAGGGCTATTAACGTTGATGATGTTGATGAAGTTAGAACTCCTATATTTGATTATTCTAAACAAATAGTTATCCAAGATGTGCTGATGGATACTCAACTCTAACAAGACTTTTAAAATCGAATTGTAGAGCACCCCGACAAACCGAAAGAATGAAGATTCGCAAACTATTATCCTTTGGACCAAATCATCGGTATACCCGATGATAATGTAAGGACTCATTTTTCATTGCATAATATTGTTAATCATACCATATTTTTATCACAATTAGAGCCTAAGAGCATTAGTGAGGCCGAGTTAGACAAAAGTTGGATGTTTTTTATTCAAGAAGAGTTAAATCAATTTGAGCATAATAATGTTTGAACTTTAGTCCCTAGGCCTAAAGACCATTCGATTATAGACATGAAATAGATTTTTAGAAATAAGATATTAGAAACAAAGCATGTATTGTTGCCCAAGGTTATAATCAAGAAGAGGGCATTAATTTTGATGAAATATTTACACCCATAGTTAGGTTATAGGCTAATTCACATGTTACTTGCATTTGTATCATTTAAAGACTTTAAAATTTATCAAATTGAAATGAAAAGTGCTTTTCTATATGGTTTTATAACAAATGAAGTGTATGTAAAATAACCTCCCAATTTTGAAAGATACGAAGATCTGGATTATATTTATCGATTGCATAAAGCTTTATACAATTTGAAACAAGCACCAAGGGCTTGGTATGAATGTTTAAGTAAATTTCTTCTCGAAAAAGGTTTTAAGATAGGTATACTCAATACCACCTTTTTTTTTTTAATCAAAAATCACGATTATGACATGCTTTTAGTTCAAATTTATGTTGTTGATATTATTTTTTATACTACTAACGAATGTATGTGCAAGGAATTTTCTAAGTATATGCAAGGTGAATTCGAGATGAGCATGATGGACGAGCTTCATAATTTTCTCGGATTGCAAATCAAACAAGCACCAGAAAGTATCTACATCAACCAATATAAGGCCCAAAAATTTCTAAAGTACTGTAACAGTAATTGATTACAGTAAGAAGGCACATGTATGATATAACACGTTCAAAAATTAATAACAAAACGTGTAGTGATAAAAATTTCAGTTTTCATTCTACAGTGCTTATCAATAATTATCATAAGTGCTGATAACACTCCAATTATATTTATAAATGATGAGCATTTACCAATACAAGAAGAAAGCACGTTTAAGACGAAATACCGGCAAATTTGATATTTTTAGTCAAACAGAAAATCCAATTTGAGTTCTGATTGAACCGACAAACTATAAATACGAAAGTACAGAGATTGTACCATATCGAATTTTAATTGCCGGTACGGACTTAAGAGAGTTGACTTAATGGTCAACTTTGGCCAAAATAAAATTGTGGATTATTTTTTTAGTTGGCTTTAAGTCTTTATTTAAGACAAAATTTCACATTTTTACATGTTCAAATTAGCTAATTAATTCCTATGGCCTGCTTTAAAGTGACTGAATTAAGCTAACTAATTAGTTCCATTTAAATGACCAATTACCAATTCCATTGGATTTTGTTTTTTAGCATTCAAGACACATTAAACATGTGCCAAATTTGGAGCAAAGTGGCCCCTCATGGCCGGTCAAATGGTGAACAAGTGGACCAAGACATGGTTCAATTTAAAATTCCCATTGATGCTTAGTTAACTTAAGCAATTAAATATAATTACTGAGTGGCCTTAATTCCTTTCTATTGGGCAGAATATTTGGGGGTCTTTAAGACCATTTCTGCTTTCTTTCTCCTCTCCATTTTTACTTCTTCCATACTTAGAAATTTTTAGAGAGAAGTGAGAGCATAAATTAGGTTCATTTAGAAGAAGTTAGCAAGGTGTTCAAACTTCCATCCCTGATCATCAAATCTCAATCAAGTAAAGGTAAGTTTTTCTACCTTTCTAGCCCCAAATTAAAGTGTTGATTTCAAGAA
>MKEJ01053009.1:0-12232 GCA_001753735.1 Embelia ribes | reverse complement strand
GGCAACCGGTCATTTTGCGCAGCGTGCTCGCGCGCCTCAACGGACATCTTGTGACAATCCAATACCCGACAAACGTCTTCCCTCTCCGACTCCGTCAAGTAGTTGTGGCTTGTTAGATACAAATCTATGGCTCTATAAATCCCGTCGGAGTTTCTATGAGTACCTACGGATGCTGAAACCGACATCTCTGCTAATGACAAGAATGTTGTTGGCTTCAAGTCCTTTTCCCTCGCCACGCCAGCTAAAAACCCGTCCATAAGCTCGGCTACGGAGATTAGCCCTAGGATGTCCGAACGTTTGTAATTGCAGTAGAAATTCTTCACGATCCTCCTGACACATTCCACGTCGTATTCTGCTTCCTTGGCGTACCCTTGTGTGGGGATTAGAAGGTCATTTACTGTGGCGTCTTCGAGCTGTTTCCCCAGCCTGATTTCTAAACCGGTTTTGCAATCGGACTTTGCTTGCAGAACCATCGCGGACCTCAGCATTTCGGACAAAAATGTACAAGGTATGAGCCCTTTTGTTTCCTCAGGCAAAAGTCTCTCTAGTGCTTCAATAACCACTCTTTGGATATTCATATCATAGGGTGACAACTCTTCTTTCTGGTTGCTCGAAAAAACCCAAGTTTTTGCATATTGACAAATGGACCCCACGATGTACTCGGGTGGGACTGATCGGCAAATCATCTCACGGATTATAGGTTCGTATAGCTGAATACACAATATCGTTAATTCTTCCGATCTACCCTCATCAAAATCAAATAGCTGCCTCCTAGAGCTCGGGGCATACACATTTTCTAATTTCCCATCGTCATCGCTAACCAAATCCCTTACCGGTTCCCCAACCAAACGGGGATTAGCGATAGCTTTTGAGATTAAGATCTCAAAACAGGCATCGACTAAGCCTATACGAGCGGCTTGTTGAAAAACACTTTCCGAGGATTTGAGGGCTTTTAGCGACTCGTTCCAACTAGGAAGGATTTTGTGCTCAAAATAAGCTAGAGCCCTTTTTAGCAGATTGTTCGGGCTGTGGCTTTCCGTCATGCCAAGGTAGTGAGCTAGGCACAAGACGGAAACGACGTTTTCGGGAGTGAGAGTGAGGTCGAGGCCGTGGCAGAACCTCACTACTAGCTCATAGGTCTCTGGATCGACATGCAAGTCTTTTAGTATAGTAGAGACATCTCTATTGGGATGTTCTTTGACTAAATGCGCTATTTTGGCTGATTTTGCTGCAATTAGAATCTGTATGTATAATAAGAGCCATGTACAAATCAGATAAAGTTAAAGAAAAAGAAAAAACAAAATAGACACAAAAATTGGATTAATGTTAGGTTTATGAAGTTAGATTTAAGCTTAAGATTTCTGCTTTTTTGTTTCAAGCTGGTAAGAATTTGACTGCTTAGCGTTATATTTTGTTGATGTTTTAGTCTAAAATCTTGGAATTTTTAAGTTAAGATCAATCCGACTTTTTTGTATTCTAAAAAAGCTAAATTTTTTTTTATAAGAACTGCAACCAAACAAACTCTATATCTGTATTTGTGATATAGTGAAATTACCCATGACAGATGTAAATATGTATCCGAATTGTCAAAGTTCTGATCAAATCACATTACACTCTTAGATAGCTATGACTTATAAGAAGCGGAAGTTAATAAATTTGAACAAAAGGCTTGAAAATAAGGATTAGTCTTATTGGACAAAATTAATGAAAAAAAGATCGAATTAAGAGAGTTGAAGATCGGATTGAAGTTGATTTAGCAGAAGTCGAAAGAGAGTACAAATTTTGAAGGGACGTTAAGTAAATTGGACCATTTCCAAAATCATTTCTTTATCAATTGACAATGGAAAAACTATTTACTTGTACCTTGTTCGAATCGAGGGGCACACTACGAATACGAAGCTTTGCGTCGCATAATGAAGCTGATTTTGGAAACCTGCGAGAAATTGAAAAACTTGCTCTGATTTAGAATTCATAGTGAAACCGAAATGCATGAAAATTCATTTTCATGAAAAAAAAAACAGAAGTGAATTTACCGAGCCGACGAGTCTGCTAATCTCCAAGCAGCCATATTAATTAGCTTAATTCTTTTTTTAATGATGTTTTAGATTTATATCATATTGGATAGTTTGAAAATAAATTTTGAAATTTGAGTTTTGTGGAACGTTGGGTTTTTTAACTAGAGGATCTTGTGAAAGTAGTTAGTTAAGGATAATTACAAAATAACAGCTCAAATTGCCCCAATGTGTTAATTAAAAATTTGACCCTAACGGTTAATTGGGTTTTTAAACTTCAATGGATGTTACTTTGAGTTGGAAAATCATTCATGTCCTGGGTTCTAACAATTATATATATAAATGGACCCGTAATTTAAAATATCGATCTATTATCTTATTTTTTAGTTAAAAAAAATATTATATGTGATTATAGTCCAAAAAGTGAGATAAATCTCCTTTCATAATTTTTAGTGACATTTAACCCCTTTGCATTTTAAATTATTGACTTCGCTATACGACTTGTCAAGTACTCCGCTTGGTAGCTATGCCAAGGGCGCATCGTTCATTGTATCAAAAACTTATGAATGAGATTTGCTCAATTTAAATTTTAAATTATAGTCTTCTAATTTCATTTGTTTATTTTTTTTTTTATATGACAAGCAAGGTGTGCAAATCCTACCTAAATTATACCAATTTAATGTGGTAATATTTTGTGTATTAATCCTACTTTTAAGAAAAATATCAATATCCAAGATTTTATTACCTTAAGATATACAAATTTTATCATTATTTTGGAAACATAATCGTTACTACCTTTTGTTTTGAAAGCCACATATGAATACATACATACATACATACAGAGGTCATGATCAAAGCCTCAAGGTTAAAGTTACTTTCTCATTTGTCCATTGCCAATACAATTTTGCAATAAAATATTATGGGAACAGATTTATAATTTAATTTATAAAATAATAATAATAATAATAATAATAATAATAATAATAATAAATAATAATAATAATAATAATAATAATATTATTATTATTATTATTAGTTTTTTTTTTTAATTTATTTTGGAGGCCGCCTTTCCGGCTTTCCTACACCATTTCCTTTTTCCACGACTACAAAATTGATTTCCAAAGTTTAGGAAAGTCGCTTTATGCTCCTCCGAAAATAAGTATACTAGCAACTTGTAATTTCTTGTAGTGATGATTGCTTCCTAGAATTCTCTCAGTAGGCAAGAAGCCGCGCGCTCTACTTTCTCACTTCCCATCGTCCACCCTCTTCTCCCTGGTCGTGAAATTTTCATGCTTGTGTCGAAATTACTTTAGAAAGCATGCAAATCTAAGAAACTTGTGTAAACGATAGGGGTAATGCTTTTCGGCACTTTGAGGCTTATAATGGTTCTAGCGGGATTCTATTACATACCACAAAATTGTGGGGCCTAACTGAAGTTACCATAACTTTATTGGGTAATTAGTGCAGATTATCAGATCTGAAGGGGCTGGGCTGAATTATTAGACCCCAATAGGTAATCTTAGGGGCAAAGATAAGTGACGTGGGGGTACACAGGATCGCGTGCTTCTGAAGAAGGTACACGTGACACGTCTCAGATATTCGTTTCCCGAAACGCCGCGTAGCGTCTCGTATCGGCCACGTCACCATTTTATTGCGCGTCTTAGCTGTCATCTGGAGGAGGCTATAAATACTCCTCTGAGCCCCAATTTAGAAGGTTTTTGGAACCAAGATAACATAATACAAAGAGGAGAGACTCTTTCATAATTTCATCTCGCTCGCAGAGGAAAACGGCTAATTTAAAGGTAATAGGCCAATTCATTCCTCTCTCCCTATATTCCCTTTTTTTTTTTTTGGTAATCAATAATTTTATTAGCCATGTATGCAAAATTAAAATTGAACATCAAATGCTATGTATAAAAGTAAATATTGAACGACGTAAAATCAATTAATTGTGTAGAAAGTTTACTCTAGAAAAGCTAAAAATATTCAGTTTTTATTTTATAAGAGAAACATGTTTTTAAAGAGTGAGACTTAAAAATTTAACAAGAAAGGTTGGCTTGAATGCTAACTCACTATACTTTATCATTTAATTTCTACATCTCAATTTCTAAAAATTCATTTAGAAATAAGCATTTTACAAATTATCCGTACCAACCATTTCTATAAAATTTGTTAAAAATTACCAGAATAATTATATATATTATAATAAAATAGAAAAATATTGTTTTATTAGCCATGTACCCGAAATTAAAATTGAACATCAAATACTACGTGGAAAAGTAAATATTGAACGAGGTAAAATAAATTAGACATAAATTTGCTGCAACTTAAACATATGATAATATCCTGATTTTGTTTCCTCCCATAATCATGAGTCGGGTCTAAATTACACATAAAGTTGTTTTATTGGTGATTTCATTGGTTGTTAGTTCAACTTGATGGTGGAAGTCACTGTTATCAGAATCGAACTGGACCGTACTAGCAGGTTCAGCCAGTTGAACTGAAAAACGGCCGGTGGTCTTGTTTGGTTCTAACGTTTTACTATTTGCTATTGAACCAACTGGCATCTGAACCGCACAAGTCATTTCAAACCAGTGGTTTTACTCCACTTTATAGAATTGAATCTGTTTGGTTCAAAATGGTGGCAAATTCATTTTTGTAAAAAGTTATTTTAGGGTTTGCAAGCAGTGGCGGACCTAGGATTATATATGGAAGTATTTTCAATTTAGCTATTTAAACTGAAATACGGCCGGTGGTCTAGTTTGGTTCTAATGNNACCAAACGACATCTGAACTGCGTAAACCATTTCAAACCAGTGGTTCTACTCCAATTTATAGAATTGAACCTGTTTGGTTCAAAATGGAGGCAAATTCATTTTTGTAAAAAATTATTTTAGGGTTTGCAAGCAGTGACGGACCCAAGATTATATATAGAAGTATTTTTTTTCAGTAGACCGTGTAAAGGGAGTGTTTAAATTTTTTTCAATTTTACGTATAAATTTTATCGAAATTTTCAAGATCAGGGGCGTGACCCTGCCCTCTTGGGACCACCACTGTTTCGAAGTGATGAGGTTGAAATCAATGACCTTTGTTACATGGTGCAAGTGTTCAACAACTAGGCTAAATATGTAATTTATAATTATTTAATTACAATATCAATGAACCACGGTTGAACCCAAAGAACCAATCTTATAACAGAGAGCCAAGATCTTGATTGGTTCAAGCCTCTGTCCAGTTCTGATGACCATCAGTGAAATTGCTAGAGATGAGAATTTCATTTTTGTATCGTAATGTTTTTTTAATGAATTTATCATTCAACTGTTAATAATTTTAGAAGTGGATCATTTATTTTTAGAAATATTACGTTATTAATTGTAAAAATATTGAAAGATATTCCTATCGTGTTGCCTGATGATAATAAATATGATTTTGTTTGTCAATTGATTTGGTTCCATAGTTTATAACGATAATTATAATTTTATTTTCACATCATTTCAAACTTGTTAGGCAACTCATTCGCATAACGCTCCACGAGTACCTAGGGACTTTTAAAATATGTGTTCTTGACATCGTTTTTGTGTGAAACATGTTTTTCTCTGAAGTCGTTTCTACAAAGCCCCTTTCAAAAGGTGGACTTTTGAAAAGTAGAGGTTCGCGCCAAAATATTAAACTCGGGTGGAAGCTAATTTCACGTTCTAACTTGTGTTTTCAATAGGGAAACAACAAGATTAGATGGTTTTGTTTTTCTTGTTATGATCAATGATCAATGTCGGCATTTTAAATGTTGAAAGTCATATTAAATGAATGGTTCAAATGTTTAGTCAGTTTAACATGGGAATATAATCAAGGTGGTATTGATGGTTTTGCGATTGGACTTTACAAGATGGCCTTAAATAATTTGTGTAATTGGCTCCTGCATGAACGAACGCCTAATACTCTCCTGTTTATAAGCAAACTTTTTACTCGGTTTGATGGAATCGTTTTGATGTTATGTCACCCATCTTCACCAATATTGGAATATGTGATACCTCGTTCGTTTTGATTCAGATTCCGACAAACTTGTGTTTCCATCTCATTGTGCAGGTTTCAAATGATGGCACTGCTCGATCAGCCTTCTCACTTGGCCCCGAGACCTCTGGATAATTCTAGAAAAAGAAGAACCCGTGTAAGACACGATGGTTCCGTTACAGAAACACTAGCTAAATGGAGAGAATACAACAGCATGCTTGATTCTACAACATTAGGTAGAGTGCCTGCAAAGGGTTCTAAAAAGGGGTGTATGAAGGGAAAAGGTGGGCCCGAGAACTCTCGTTGCAATTTTAGAGGCGTTAGGCAGAGGACTTGGGGCAAATGGGTCGCCGAGATAAGGACCCCTAATAAGGGTAGTAGGCTCTGGTTAGGTACTTTTCCCACTGCTATCGAAGCTGCTATTTCTTATGATGAAGCTGCGAGAGCGATGTTCGGCCCTTGTGCTCGCCTCAACTTTCCAAATATTGACTTAGCAAAGAAATCTTTAGAAAAATCGATTGCAACTCCGACGAGGTCTTGTTCAAGCACGATGGGATCCGGAGACGGTGATGTTTTTGCACATGGTGCGGAGGATGTAAACGTGGGAATTGATGTTCCTAAGACCGAGATTGAAAACAGAGATTCTGAGTTACAAATTGATGCTGGCAATAATGTGGTGAAGGAAAGCAAGGTTGAGAAAAAGGACCTACTTTCCTCCTTTAGGAACGAGGAGGACAAAAATAATTTGGAGAACAATTATGGTTTCGATGCACGGGATTTTCCAACACATGAGATGTTTGACATGGACGAGCTGATGAGTATTCTGGAGACCGGTTCTCAGTCGGCGCCTATTCGTGATTTACACAATGTGGGCGCATCAGATGGATGTAGAAATTGGTGTGGCAATGAGCAGGCACTTCTAGAAGTAGGGCATGAGTCTGATTTCAATTTCGGAATGAATGACTTTGATTTTCTTGATTCGGAAATGGATATAGGCGCTTACGACTAAGTTGTTTCTCCTGTGTGGTGTTTGTCGTGAAGTAGGGGACTGGGAAGATTGTGCGTTTGGAACCTGTAGCTGTTGGGATCGTCCATTACGAGTATTCTCAACAAGTCTTGAGGCGCGATATGCTGGTGAAATTAGTCTTTTGAAGTACCAGAAGAAGATTTTTGTTGAATGTAGCTACAATTTGACAAATTTTGGTAATGTATGTGGATGGTTGTAAATGTTTTTCCAAGTTTTGGTAAAGGATATACACATCGATAAAGTAAAATATTTGTATTGGTAACATGGGCTTGAGGTTAAGAATTCGTATATTTTTCTTTGAAGTACCAATAATAGAAAGTAACGTCAGCTTTGGTCAATAGTTTAATTTGATTTGATATATAGACACCATTTGTTCCCTTTTTTGTGGTGTATAAATGAAATGAATTATCTCCATAAAAATGTGTTCTTTTAAATTTCTCTATTTGTATTTAGGAATTATAATTTCGTCTTTGGAGTGGAACAGATAGGCACAAGAAATTACTCCATTATCATCACTGATTCTTCTTACTATTTAGCTGCCACAAAATTTTCGTGACCGGTCGAGAAGTGTGCTTAATAACCTATGCAGGTCACATTTCATCAGCTCATTTTTATAATCAATCGTCGGTTTAAAAATCAACGGACAAGATGTGATTTGTGGAGGTAATTTTCTTATTTTGCTTTTTAATCTGCCATGTTTCTTTGTATAGATAAATAAATTGGATCAACAAAATAGTTTAGTTACACGAATATAAATGTCACAAGATATAAATGAAGACATATGTTTGGATCATTATTTTTTACTCATTGAGACATGGATTTCATAAGTCGCAATAGACAGAGTGGTATAAGGACTAGAGGCTAGCTTGGTAGCGGCGTTTGATAGTTTTTGTACGGTACATTGTGGTTATTGATTTTAAATATATATATTTAATATTATTATTTGATTTGAAAATCGGTAGTTATAATATGCCTGATAGAACTTGTCTAGCATCTCTGCCGGAGAAACCCTGGTTACTAGTACATTATATTGTATGTGGTAATGCTAATAATCATTTTTTATTTGATTTTGGTCCTTTTTAACTATTCTATTCCCGGTGTGTTTAGAATAATCAGGTAATCAGTCATATAGATGCGTTGGTTAACAAATATATTATCTTTCTTAATTCATAATTAATATATTGGGTAAATTACTCTTTGCCCTATGAGGTTTCCGACTATTTCATTATACCTTTAAGATTTGTACGACCATTGCACTTTGACTCGTAGTTTTCGGAACACAATGACAATAAATCCTTTTTTGATACTTGACCGATAAAATGTCCAAAATATCTTATACCACAACTTTTGTCTGACAAACCTTCACAAACTTACGTAAAACAACCAATTTTATTTTTATGGTTAAAAATATTGTCTTATCCAATCCTACAAGCTGCTTACATCATCAATTCAATAATATTTCTGAAGTAGTTGTTTAACACGTACATTGCAAATATTAATTTAAAAATCTTATTATTTTGCTCTATATGTTACATCACTTTTATATCGCTGCCACATTAGCATAAATTTTAAATAAGAATTCCTACACTTTTGTCCTCAATTGCAAGAATTTTTTTCCTCTAAATTTTTTATTATTTTATTTAAAAGACCCAATACTTAACTATTTTTGCTATATTTTATTCATATAAATTTTGACAAGATATAAGGCAAAGTTCTCATGCGTTTCTTAATCAATAAACCCTTTCTGCTAGTCATCAAGTAAGAATTGAATAAGAACCCCCTCCGTTGCATAAAGGGATTCTTAATAAGAATATTGAAGGTTAAGAACCCACCAATGTAGGTGCTCTTAGTATGTACATTGTTAAGTACCCAATATTTTGAGTTACCAAGGCGGTAATTAATGAAATTGATAGATCTCGGATTTTTTTATTACTCTTCCGGAAGATTGGGAATGAACTAAATAAACTTTGTATTGAGTCCCCAACATTGATTTGGATCTGACACTAGGAATCCATCATTGCACATACCAAGCATCCGTTACGTTAGAGATTACACAATCGAAAATTGTCCGACCGTGGGCCATTCGACGCTCAATATCAATCCACCATATATATATAAAAAATATATATATGAAATGTGAATGGAAATAGCGTAGACAGATAGTAGATTTTACTCATCTCAATATCTCTTATCATGAAGTATTTGCAGAGAAATTTAGTCATGTAGAGCAAGACCCAAAAAAAATATGCTAAGTTAATACTAAGTTCTAATTGTTTTGGTTTTATTGCAGTTTAGTCTATTTAATTATGAGTTGTACAAAAATATACTCATCAATAATACTAAGAAAAGTAACTTTTGATAGTTAAATTTTTAATTTTAGGTGAGCATGGTGGTTATTCAAATTCCAATCGTGATAAAATTTATGTGACTAAGAAGAGCGTATGTTTTCTATTACAACTTTTAATGGATATGTGCAAAAGTGTGGTCAAGGGAAATAAGCAAATAGTTCACGGTCGTCCACTGGAAAATTAGGATTAAATAATTTAAAACATTATAACTGTTTCCGTTCGTGATAGGATAGCTAAGGACATGATTAAGAAAAGAATTGGCAACACACATTTTAATTAAATGTCGTTTAATTTATTTACAGGCTGCCCTAAAATTTTGTGAATGTCAAATGATTTGTGGTGGGAGTGAATAATAAATTGAAAATAATTTATAAAAGGCTAAATTATATTTCCCCCCGTAAAGTTTCTGAAGTTGATCATATATAAGGGGTATTTTGGAAAATTTTAGGGATCATTCTTTCATTTAGTCTTTCCTTTTTTTTTTTTTAACAAAAATTATAATGGTGCGTTTGATTTAAGAATTTCGTGAAGAAAAATATAATAGAAAATAAAATCTTCAATTTGATTTCATAATTTTTTGTTAAAAGATTTTTTTTCTGTCACAATTTTTTCTATACAATCCTTACACTGAACAGAGCTTAAGAACACAATGCAATGAAGAGACAAACATCATTGGTGATTGTGTAATTTTAGAAATCTTAAGGTGTTTTTGTAAATTTTCAGAAATCTCATGAGTGCAAAGTGTAACTTACCATTTATAATTTTTACCACTATTTTTCAACAGGGTGCTCAGTCTGAATATTGTCCTTGAGACCTTCAAGACAGCGTGGTCGGTGAAAATTGAATAAAACGTTCCGTAGTTCAGTGTATTAACTTGATTTGATGGGGAATAGAAGCCTAACTTTGAAACCATGTGGTCTATTTGTACAAACAAAGAAAAGTTAAAGGGCATATGTGTAATAACTATCATAGAATAACGCAAAGCAACGGCTTAATTGACTTTAAATACGCCGTTTGACCAAGACATAGCACGAGCAATGCTAATAAACCCTCCCTTATTTCGACCCACTTTGTCTTGAAAATAGTGAGAAATATTAATATTTTATCAAATTGAAGCTGATGAGCATAAGATATAAATTAAATTTCAGTATATTAAATAAATAATATTTAATGCTTAAAACTACTGAATAACGATTTTGTTAGTTTGCAATCTAATAACTGTTAGAGTAAAATTATATTAATAAAACATTAAAATTTAAAATTTAAAATTTAAAACTAATGAATATATATGTATATAAATACAATTTGATATTTAAGATATATATATGTAAACAAGTTCTATATAAAATATTAAAATTTAGTATCTAAAGCAAGTGAGCAGTAATACCTTTCATTAGTAAGAGTATTTTGTGAAGAGTAAATGTATTTGCTTATATGAAATTCAAAAAAGAAATTTTGAAAAGATAAAAAAATGAACTTTCATATCTATAATACTCTAAAAGCAAACATATGGATGGTAATTATTTGTGAAACCAACACAAATTTTGAGTTTGACAAATTTACCTTCACCTCAAAATATTTAAAGCCAAAATCAGTTTATTTTAGGAACAAAATTATCTTTGACTATCCCCATTCAACCACTATCCTTTATTTTATGATAACATCTACATTGCAAAATGATTGTTTACCAAGAGAGTGGAGAAATGATAAGGGATAATCTAATCAAAACTTAACACATATGATGCAAATTATGAAATGAATTTAGTGTCATCCATTATCTATTCATCAACCCCCTCTTATTCTTCGAGATGCTCTTACACTCACCCACAAGACTCAGTATATATATTTTTTAAATGACACAGTTAAAAAAAATTTCATTTGTTAAAATTTGTAATTTTATTATTTTACCAATTTGTAATATGCATTTCACACGCATCGCGTGTATCACACACACTAGTTTTATTAACTCAAACATTGTAGTAGGTAATCTATAAAAAACACATGGGTTTTATTTATATTTTATAAAATTACTATTTATTATTATCTGCATCAGACAATCTATTTATTATTCTAATATATACAATTGTGGAATAATATTTTATTATATTATATATTGATAAAAATATTATTATTTCTCAGCTTTAAATTGATAATTTTAATTTTATTTAATTTACTAATTCACTTACAAATAAAAAATATAAATAAAATTTCTTTTTAAGAAAATGAAGCAAAAGAGGAATAGAAATAACGAGACAAAAGAAAAATATAAGTAAAAAACATTCTATAAAAATTCATTATATAAATAGAATAGCTCAATAAAAACTATTCCTATTATTTATTAGCATTAAATATTAAATTCTTATAATATAAGATTTAAATTTAATTTTTAATAAATATATAGTTTAAATATTAAAAATTAAATTCAAGTATATGTTTATTATATAATTTAAAAAATAATATTTTTATATAAATACTAATAAAATTATAATTATTTATTTATTTAAATATTAAAATTATCTTTTATATGCTTAAAATTTTAGTTTATATGTTCTATTTAGTAGTTTTAAGCTTGATAATTATTTTAAAATATTAAATATTAAATATATTTTATAATTATTATTTAATAATTTTAAATATTTTTATGATATTTTTATTTTTAATTAATAAAATTAGTAGAGCGAGTGGAGAGAGAATATATCAAAATTTGAAATATAATATTAAAATGAAGTGACATAATGGAGGATTTATTAATTTTTTATGTTTAAAGAGTTAACAGTGGTTATTTAGATTTAGATAACTATTATAGAAATTCTCTATTTTAGATAATTATTAGGTAAT
>MKEJ01053007.1:0-13236 GCA_001753735.1 Embelia ribes | reverse complement strand
GAAAAGTTCAAAGTCTTTTCTGATTATAATACTGTTAAGAAAGTATTTCCTCAATGAGACTTAAACATATGGTAGCGGCTTGGGATGGAGTACTTCGATCAATATAATTTTGATCTTGAGTATCATCCCTAGTAAAGCCAAAGTAGTGGCGGATGAATTGAGTCGTAAAACTCATAGTTCTCTTGATTTTCTTGCTATTTAAGAGTGGAACATATTGTGTTTGATTAACAAATTTGGGTTAGAGTGTGTAAAAGCGGAAGGTTGAGCTACATTATTTATGATAGACGTCCAATTGACTTTGATTACTCGTGTTATTGAGGCACAACATGGAGGAGGATGCATATCGAGTGCTTATTCTTAGTGATCATGGTTTTGATAGGTGGACCATTACCTAAGATAATAGTTTGAATTTCAAAATTGTTTATTCGTGCCTTTTTCTATTTGAGATGAGATTTTACGTGAATCTTTTCATTTTTATCTTACGTTGCACTCGGGTGGCACCAAAATCTTTCATGATATTACTCGCCATTTCTAATGGTCGGAGATGAAAAAGGATGTAGTGGAGTTTGTATCTTGATGTCTTACATGTCAACAAGTCAAAGCTAAACATAAGCATCCCGGGGGATTGCTTTGTCCGTTACCCATTCTCAAGTAGAAGTGGGAGCGGATTACTATGGATTTTGTAGTTAGGTTACCGAAGTCGAGGAGCGGTAGCAATACGATTTGGATTATCGTGGATCAGATGACAAAATTTTGTCATTTTCTTCCTATTTGTATTACCAACTCGGTTGAGAAACTTTGTCGGAGATATATCGATGAAATCATTTGTTTGCACAAGGTTCACACTTCTATTATTTTGGATTGAGATTCTCGCTTCATATCACAATACTAGTCGGGTATTCAAGAGATATTGGGGACCAAACTATCATTGAGTACGGAGTTCCATCCACAAACTGATGGTCAATTCCAACGGACCATTAAAACTCTTGTGAATATGATTTGAGCATAAGTCCTTGATTTTGGCTAGAATTGGGAAGATCATGTAAACTTGATTGACTTCTCTTTCAATAATAGTTATCACATGAACATTGAGGTGGCTCCTTTTAAGGTATTGTATTGAAGACCTTGTAGATCTCCTATTTTTTGGGCGGAAGTGGGCGATAATATGTTGTTGGGTCCGGATTTGGTTCCCAAAACGACTCAGAACTTGTAGTTGAGAAAGTGGCATTTGGAAATAGCTCATAGTCGATATAAGAGTTATACAGATACGCATCGATGACCTTTGGCTTTCCATGTTGGAAAACACATCTTCTTGAAAGTTTCTTCGAGAAAGGGCATTATATGATTTGGTAAGAAAGGTAAACTTTCTTAGCAGTATATTAGTCCATTCATAATTCTCGAGGATGTTGGAGAGGTAGCTTATCATCTTACTTTATCTCCTCAACTTTTGATAGTTCATCCCGTTTTTCATATCTCAATGCTTTGAAAGTATATTTAGGATCCCTCGCATATGATAAATTTCGATGACTTACACGTTGAGGAATATGTCTCGTATGAAGTTTGTCCAGTGCATACCATGGATATGAAAGATCAAACCTTGCGGAGACGATTGATCCATTTGGTTAAGATTTTTTGGAAGAGTGGTTTGGCCGAAAAGATGACGTAGAAACGTAAGGAAGAGATATTGTCACACCTCAGATTTCCTCAAAACCCAGGATCGTGAGTTTTAAAAGAAAATAAAAGGAGAAAGAAAGAAAAAGAAAAGAAATTACAAAATAATAAATACAACATCTACCCTTCTAGGTACAACATTTACACATTTACTACAACTTCAAAAGAAATACAGCATGACTCAGAGCTGTCAAGCATTTGCCTCGAAGGGTACCTGACTCAAAGTTGTCAGGCGCTCATATAATATATATATATACATATAAATATATATATATATATGATATGATATGATATGATATGAGAAGAACAGGTGTTATGAGTACAGCATGAGAAACGTAGGTTCCATGAGCGTAGAAATCTCTACATGTACCTATAGATATCTCCCTCATATGTATATTACTACTCATGCTCATATATCTCCCATATATGTTTATCTCCTCATATATAACTAGCATATATATATAGCTGTAAAAAATATAAAAAAGACTGTAGTCAATACCACTACATTTTTTTCGTTCCACAATTATCTTCCACGGATGCGCCACTGTCATCACAACACCATCACAATCACCACAAACACGACAGCAATACCACGAATATGCCACAACACCAATACAAATGCCACGGATATAGATATAACTTTATATCTATGTATGCTACAATATATGTATATATATGTATGAACTATAGAAGTAGAATTCAACTACTATTGTACGTCATGCAAGCTCCAGATCCCACGAACGTGCCACGAATATCACGAGTTCATCTCGAATGTCACGAATACGTCACAACACTAATACGAAGATCACAGCTCTAACACGAGGTGCTACAATGCCAAGTCCGTATATTGGAACATATATATGTGTGTGTGTGTGTGTGTGTGTATTCTGCCATGAAATATATGTATATATATGCATAAACTAATTATGATATTTATTTCTCCTAAATCATTTTCCTATACAAAAATGATACCACATGTCCAAAACCTAAAACATGCTAAACATGTAAATATACTAATGAAGATTCAAAAATATATTGAGATACTAAATCTGCCCATACCTCGTAGGCCTCCCGAAAGCGTAATTACGCTCCTTTTACAAAATTTCTATACGTCTCGCCTATTGCCCCCCGAACGCCACTTCTCGCGCCTCCAAAATTGCCAAGCTTCGCTATTCGAATGATCGTAATCATATACATAAAAACGGTCTACATAACATGAGGATAATATTTTTAATTTTATTTTTCCGAACACTATGGGCTCGAAAATTGGGGATTCGTCCCCGAGAAAACGAGACGATATAATTTATACCAATATATAGAGAATGTAATAGCGAGTAGAAAATGTATATACCTCGAAGCTAACCAATGAGTAAAACTAGATGAAATCACCCAAAAACCCCTGAAGCTCCTGAAACTTTGAACCCCAAGACGATCAATCTACAAGCCTCGAATCATATCAAACATATATATATAAAGGATCTACGAATCATAGTAAACACGTTCATCAAATTTATTTCAACAAACGAACTAGGCACATAACCCGTGGAAAATTAAACGAGACTTATAGGCAAAGAAACTTACGTAAAAATGATCCTCGTATTACGTAGAGTCCGAATACGTATTTATTTTCTGCGAACGAGCCCAAGCTCATCGAATCTTGAGTTTTTCTCTCCTCTCCCTCTCTTCCCATTCTTCCTCCATGCTCTACTGGTCCCATGTATGTATATATGTATAATATAAACACAAAAAAATAGTTAAAATAAAAAATAAGTGGACCCACGAAATTTGTAGTTGTTGTCATTGCCCAATTCGGACCCCATTTTGACCTCTTTATGCTTTGAATTGGCGTTTTGTCAAAAACATGAAAATTTTAGATAATTAAATTTTCTTTCCAATCCATTTTGTATGGCCAAAATAGAGTTATAGTTTGAGAGTTAAGGGCAAAATACAAAACCAGTGTCACATCTCCTGACATGTTTTGTTGAATGTTTCGAGTCACTTTTTAACCATTCTCCTATTCGAATTAATTTTTTGGCAGAGCATAAAAGTCATAGATACATGAAATAGATTTCTGACATTATAACATAAGCCTCAATCGGAGTTACGATTTTTGAGATATTTCCAAAAAACCAAACTATTTTCACGAATACAATTTGCGTTTCCGCGTTTAATCCTTTCCTGAGGCCAAACCATAATCATGAAAAATTGTCCACCATTTCAAATACTAGTATACAATATATACTATAGAGGAAAAATATTATAACTCGTATAATATTATTTAACATCGCGAAAAATTTACCCGTAAATTTCAAGACGTTACAATAATTGTTTTTGTAAATATGGGAAGCATATTTTATTTTCATAAGAATCCGAGGTATAGTTGTTTCGTATAAAGGTGACGCGTGCTTGTCTTTGAATGGAAGTTGTACATTTGCCAAAAAGATAAAGAAGAAGGTATAAATATATTCTTTATCCTGTGTGCAAGCACAAGAACATATCTATACTTTCTATAACTTCAAATCAAATACTGATAATGTATATTACATTCTGTTCTTGCCCCAGAATATAGTACTTTCCACTTAAGGTAACAACAGTATGTAATAGAAAAGTCCACTTAAGGCACAAAAATATACAAAATAAATATCAACATCTATATCTCGAATACAACAATATTTCAAAACATCTTCAAGGGCATTATACTTTTCCTGCCTGTCTTTAATCCTCCGCAATGCCTATAAATAGTTAGGCAAAAGATACATATGCAAAATAATACGGTTAGATTCTTAACAAAACTATAAAGAGAAGTCTGAGTAATATATCACATATATTTCCTAAGAATAAGTATGAATAGTATATATATAACCATAGATATTCATACTTCTCGTTACTTACCAATGCAATATAAATAAGTATGAATAGTATATATATAACCATAGATATCCATACTTCTCGTTACTTACCAATGCAATATAAGGTATACATATGTCATTTCTTTGATAATTATATAATCCTCGCATGCCAACATACTTACTTTGTGTAATATCATACTTAGACACTTAACACTTACTTATTACATATATGCTACACCATAATGTGACTTATGATAATCTGAAGCTACAATAAGGTATACAACCATCACGTAAACTTACTAATGAAAGGTGTGCATACTACTATGCAAATACTTACGAATGCATCCAAGGACTTATCTCGACTATAGCAAAAGGAAATTTTGGAATTGTATCTCACTGCTTTGGTTAAAGTAGGGCATTCCTTATTGCCCCTTTTTCTTAAAATCAAATGACGATACTTTGTTCCAAATTTACCATGCTTGCACATAGATAATAATTATATTACAACTTATACATAATTACGAATCTCCGATATGCATGATGTCATCATATACTACTACTGCAATGACTGACAATCACTTGACAAATAACAGAATATCAATAACTATGAATATATTACAACTAACATAGTTTTCTACGAACCACAACTATCAATGACAAGCCAGCAAGAGCATAAAAAAATATGTAAAATACTCAAGTATGCAACGTATGCCATCACTACATGCAACTACACCAATACGTCATGTCTACAACTTCAACACAGTTTCAGACTTGTATCAATAACTTTGTAAAGTTTGGTGACACACTTGCCCGCTAGGTTCCGCCACCCACACTGTGACGAAAACAAAGCCTTCATCTATCCACCACTCATACTGTGACGAATAAATGGCAAATCCTTATTGCAAATTTCTTGACTTTCACGGTAAGACTGTAGGTCTCATTGCTTCTTTTTGGTTTAAAAAAAGTGATGTAATGCGCAACAACACTGATAACCATACTTGGTTTTCAACACTTTTAAATCATATTTTTAATGAGAACGATACTATGCCAACTCATGAGTGTAAATGCCATGCTCATGTGATTTACATTTCTTTCTCATAATAAACATGATAATAATGAATATGATATGATAAACATATTAATAATAAACTACGAGAATAACATGAGAATTAAACTATACAAGTTAATGGATCATGTTGTATTTATGTCAATCACTAACTCATACTTCAATACTTACAATTCACATTCAACCACGATGTTCTATAAGGCTTAACAATTTATATTAGTGTACATACTACAATTATGGATACATATTTCATCTACGAGAACATATCAAACATAATCACATATGGAAAATACACAAGTTTAAGTTAAAACATATAGTCTACCTTACTTTTAAACAAACTAAAAAACATCATGAGACCTCAGGTCTAAAAGCTCCAACAACGTATAAGACCAATTCTGAAAATCTATGACTATCAACAATGAGTATGCTATGAAAGCAACTACGAATATGCCATTCAACCTTTTTAATTTCAAATCTTCCTTTTGGAAAAGCTTCCAACACTCCGAAATCATTCAACTACAAAATTTTCCAAAACCTGAAAACTTTATACGTTTCGATTCCCTTCAAACAAAACAATCATTTTCCAACTTCAAATATCAACGTTGCCCAACTTCACAACCCAACAACTTTCCCTTCGAGAATTAATGAACTTTCACTTCAAAAACTAACAACTTTCATTTTAAAAACCAATAACTTGTTCTATCGAAAAATCATCCACTTCAACATGATAACCAAACAATCTCCATTTTTAAAATCTTCTATGTTGATAATCAAATAACTTCCACTTCCATGATGATTACAAAGTAAACAATCAATACACATGCATTTCCAACAAAGTTTACATGCCCACATGTAAACACCAACATAGTTTACATGCCCTGTATGCAAATAATATCGTACATACTACGATTTACAAGAACCAAGTTATGAGTTAAGGCATTTAATTCGTAGCATACATTTAAAGGCCATACGATTTGGAAAATAAATTTTGAAATAAGATTTAGAGACCTCGTCCCAAAAATAAGTTTCTAGGTCCGACAAATAGATAGAAATGAAATCTATGAATTATACCTAAAACAACTACCTCCGAATGACTACATTCTACTACCAACATACTTTGACAATTTACCAAATAATAAAACTACAAAACCACTACTAACAACATGTTAATATACATACAAATGCTCCACATTAGAGTAGTATTTAGAGTCTGTCTTACTTCTTACACCTCCGAAAACTATGGAAACGAATCGTAAGCTCTAACCCGAAAATCCTCTTTAAGCTTCACCCAAATGACCTAGCTCCTCCATTCAGATGATGTCAATCGTATACATATAAATGTTCTACAATACATAAGGAAATATTTCCTAATTTATTCTGCCAAATACTGTTGGCACGCAAATTGAGGAATCATCCCGAAATGACAGAAATTTTATCAACATATTGAGAATACAATAGTAAGGAAGAAACATATTTACCTAGAAGCCATATGACGAACGACATAGGATGAAATTACCCAAAAATGCCCCAAATTTCAAATCACGAATCAACATAGCAAACGACGCCAGATCATATCAAACCTATATATAAAAACGATTCACTCGTGACGAAGAAGAAGAAAATCCAATTTATTTCAATATACCCAAAAGGCACAGTAATAAAGGTAAACCAAATGAACGAAGGAGACAGAGAAACTTATGTCAAAATGTTCTCCTTGTAACGTAGATTCCGAAAATACTATTATTTTCCACGGATAAGATCCGAGTTCGGAAAAAATCGAGCTTCCCTCTCTTCCCCCTCTCTCTCTCCTTCATTTTCAATGTCGTTTGTATGTATGTATGAAAAGCATCAACTTTTTAGCTTTTAACCAGATTGGACCCCAACCCTACTGTCCTTTGGCTTGTCCGTCGGCCGTTTGTCATCGGACGGTGGCCAAACGACCATCCAATGGCCACTAGAACTTTTGCTTGCTAACTACTCTGACCTAACTAATTTAGGCTCAATTTTGACCCCTCTATGTTTCAAATTGGCTTGTCATCAAAACACAAAAGTTGTAGATAATTGAAATATTTTTCCATTGGTATATATAATCCTTAATCGGAGTTACGGTTTCAAAGATATGGCTAAAATACCAGATTGTTGTCATGACTACAACTTACGCTTAATCACATTTAATCTTTTCCTAAGGCCAAATCATAGCAAAAAAAATTGCCCACCACTTCCAAACCCTAGTATACAATGTATATAATAGGGGGAAAATATTATAACTCCTATAATATTATTTAACAATGCAAAAAATTCCCTCAAAATTTCTCAGAAATTCCAGGACGTTACATAGATATTTCGTGGCATATGTATTAATGGACATTTCGTAGCATATGCATTCGTGGACATTTTGTGGCATATACATTCAAGATAATATCATGGCTAAAAAGTATTAATCATGATCAAGATTTGAATCTTTTCTATTTGTTTTCAGGATGCTAGAATTGACTTTTACCAAAAAAATTGAGGATTTTCGAGAATTAAGGAGGGGGCTTGGAGCTTTATTGTGAGAGCCGTGAAACTTGCGCAAGGAGTAACCTAATAGCTCAGTGTGTTAGTAGCACATAAGAGTCATGTCCATGATTTACGTCACATCGATAGTGTATCGATTGTGGAATTGGCATTCAAGTCGCCCACTTTTATAAAACTGCGAGAAATAATAGTTCCACTTTTCACTTTGAGCCGTGTCGAGATTTTTGTTTGAGATTCGTGATTCATAGTTCGAATATCGTCGTGCATTCGTAGTTCATTGTTGCATTTATTTGACCATTTTTTGTGATGAGGCATACATTACTTTTCTTTATTATCATTGTCTTTCGAGTGGATTCGTAGCTTAATGTCTATTTGTGTGCTACTTTTATACTTGAAGCATGTATTACTTTTATAGTTGAAGTATGTACTATTTGGAGATCTTGTATTAGTGGTTGATTGATATTCACCTATATGTGCATACATATAGAGTACTGCTTAGCCTTTTATTTATCGTGTTCATTGATAGTCTAACTCGTATTCGTTGCATAGATTTTCTTACTTGAGTTGTTTTATAGGTACGGAGGTGGCTTGGAACATGCTTGATAGAGTTGGATGTATTCGTGTTGTATATTTCTTAGATGTGAGTTTTATTTCTAAGGTCTAAGATTTAAAGTTGAGTTTGTTGAGTTGGATTTAAATCTTGAGAAGATTATGGGGTAGTATATATATTCTTTTGTTGGATAATATCGCTTGATATGTGTAGGTAAACTCGGAAGTTTACTTTGATAGATACATTATATATATGAAAATAGTGTTGTTGGATTGCTGTAGTTGTTGTAAATATATAAATGCGAAGTTGAAGATTTGTTGTTATTTCGAGTTGTGATGTGGTGTAGGATTTTTCTTTTCTTTTCTTTTTTATTTTTCTTTCTTTAGTCACACTCCCGAGTTTGGCGGAAATTCGGAGCGTGACATTCCGTTTTCAAGTCGTGGCTCCTCCCATACGTTGGAAGTTTAATATTCAAATCATTACAAGCCAGAAACTTATTAACAGCTCCATCTCGGATCATTGCACGAATGTAAAAATCATATTTAAGAGGTCAAACTTGAGTGTTTCTATCACCTATAATTTAATTTTCATTTTTGTTTGACATGGATAATGGTGTTTCTAATTCGTTTATTCATCCACGACAAATCTTGTTAATTAATCACACTTGTTCTATTAATATATGTGCCTCTGGCTTCATCTTTTTTTTTTTTTAAACGTTCCATTTGGTATATGAATCAAGTACGAGGTTAATGGTCAATGTTAGTTCAAAGGCCGGATATATGCATACCCGTAAAGCCAGTTTAGATGATCCCGGATTATTCAGTCGGGCATGCCAATAAATACATACGAAGTATGAATGTATAATAAAAAATTCGTTGAGATAACGAAGAGCCAAATTACGCCCTCCCCTGGGCAATCATGTGATTAAACGGATTTATTAAATAAACAAAAAGAAATCATTTGTTATGGTTAGAATCTAGCCAGCTAAGCTTATCACTTAAAAAAAAATATTATATTTACCTTCCACTTTTTTGGACAGTAAATTGGAATCTTTGTCGGTTAGCTAATCACAACATTAATGTCGCCAATCTTTAGAAAAGGCAATAGCCAGCTAAGCTAATCACTACGTTAATGTCCCTAAAGTTTAGAAACTTTGATTAATTGCAACCATACCTTGTTTAGGAAATAGAGCGACGGGACTTAAGCATATTGATTTGCAACAAGCTGTCTAAAAAAATGTTGTATATTGCGTCACTTGTGTGCGTATGAATGATGAAGATTTAGTACAGATTGGTCTGGTCTGGTCTGTACAGTAATTGTAAAGACCTCCAATCACATTTAGCCACGTAGGACTCTCTCCCTCTCTACCCTTTTTAGCCTGTTCAGCCCACGAATCTCTCCTTTTTTTTTTTCTAAGCTAAAATTCAGAAATTAATTAATTTAATTTAAATCCAGAAAATTAATCATCGGAGCTTAATTTAATTTAATTTAATTTAGCCTGTTTCTAACTTGATGCTTATATATACGTACGCATGTATATAAGATCAAGAAAATACATACACCCACCCAAAGGGTAGTTTATTTTGTAATGGGATGATGAAATTCGGCTAATTCCTACTACATCTAAGTTTTTTGGGGTTGAAATGGGAGAGGGGAGAGAGAGGCTAAAACAGAGAGGGAGAGAAATATATATATAGGCTGAAAAGTCTGATAGTATAATTGTTGCTCAAATTGTTGTAATAACTTTTGCAACAATATTTAGTTTAGTTCAATCCTACTTGCTGTTATGATTCAATAGATAAAAAAACAATAAGTAAATGAATACCCGGATTTTTACATGATTCAATCTCTTTCTATGTTCACGGGGCTACACTCTGTCAGTAAATAATTCACCAAGTACAAAAACATATATTACATGCACTAATAGATCTTACACAAATAAAAACTCATCTAACAATTGTTGTTATAGCGATGAATCCACTTAGTGAATAATTTAATAAGCACCACTTGTCTTCAATTTAACGAGCATCACTCGTCTTCAAGAATCTAATATCAATTACAAGATAAAACATTGATCTCAACAGAAAGATATGTCAATTAGACTTACTGAATAAGTCCTGTCACAAAAAATATTGCAATATTTCTTAAAACATGTACCACAATGGTGTTTCGGTAATATTTTTGAGATAAGAAAAAAATAATGGCAAGACAATGATTCGCCATATATACACAATGACATATCATCTAGATTAATGCACAATATCCTTAGACTTGATAGAGAATTAAGTTGTAATCACACTTACCATAAACCTATACAAGGAATAAGAAATTTGCCATAGCTAGGAAGCACAAATGATATGCTTCCAAAACATGACCAAATACAACCATGCATTTCCAAGAATAAATAGATAACATTACCAAAGTAATCCATAGAATATTCCACATAATCATTGTCCTAAAAATGCCAGTAAACATATGCCAATTTACACGTTACCTTAACAGATTGTATTTGTCATGGCCCGAATCCCGTATGACCCGATGCACAAACGTGATCCCTTTTTAAAGAAAATGAAACAAAAAATATTGGTTTTTAAAGAAAGAAAATAAAATGGGATTCACTTTTACAATGCTTTCTTCCACATTTCATTTTACAACATACACTTCATCAGACTAAGCAAGAGAAAATTATAAATAACCTATATACAACCTGTATATCAATTTAAGAGTAAACGTCATGTTTACAATACCAATCAAACTACATGCTTGAACAAAACAATAATGTATACAACTCACAATTCTATATAGATTATAAAGTATATTAAACTTTTGTTTTAGCCCGAACAACCTTAATAGCTACAACAAAATATAATACAAAATGCTATATTCTACAACATCATCATACTTTGAAATAAAACTATAATATAACTTCAATTATATTACTTCTATAGCCAAAGTATATAACATGAATGTGGCCAATGAAATATCTTCTAACAAGTTCAACTTAAAATATATATATACAAGAAAAATATCGGGTCATCTCAATGATGCCTCTCGCTAGCCTCCACACCTACAAAAATGTTACAATACAAAGTGGAAATGAAAGTTGCACGAGTCAGTCTACTAAATAACATGATACTTGCGATGATATGCGGTGCCAAAATGTGTAAAAAAAATGCCACATATAAGAATGCAATGCAATGCAACTCGACAACAACTTCGACTTCACTTCAAGACTTCAACTTCTAAAAATTTGGTACTAACATCTAATTTCATTTTCTTATAAAACTAGATTCCTCCATGAATCTATACAATAAATCGTTCCATTTGTGGAACATTTATACTTTATTTTCTTGATCAGGTTTTCCAACTTTTATGGTAAGACATCGAGCCTTTTCTTTGCCTTCTTCTAAAATCTTCGCATAATTCGACACTTATCCAGAAAAGATATGGAAAATGACTCAATACTTCCATGAATGAAATGCAACTTCTTTTAAATATAATCAAGCTCAAAACTTCAAAATTTAACAATCAACTTCATAAAACTTCGTTCTTCAATTCGATAATAAAATTGAGTATCGCTCCATCATATAGAATTCAAATTCTTCTTTACTTCTTTTTGAAAATTTTATTTTCAAAACTTCAAAACCTAAGGAAAATCAATTCCAACTTCTTGTTTGTCAAAAACGTCACTTTGGTTCAAAACATGAATAATGCCATTTCAATGAATTATTGCCAACATATATGATCATGTAATTCAACCAACTTCTAATCTTGCTTTATTCTTCACATAAACGAGTTCAAACAATTACAATTCATCTCTAATTCACTTCAAGATATCATGCCATAACTTCATAATATTTACACGTAAGGTACATACATAAACTCATGCTGCCTATTCATACCTACAACCGCTTTAAATTACTTCTAGGAACAAATCTTCAAAAATCCCCAATTTCTTCTTATTCAAAACTCCCCCCTCCCCCCGCGCCACCGCCTTCTTGGTTTGATCTATCAACCAAGTTCTAATCAACTCGAATTTACAATTAAAGATAATCTACTCATTAAATGGATAAAGATTACCAACTTTAATTTCACGTACAAACTATGTCACGCCCCCAATTCCAAGCACTCGGAACCGGGGGGTGATGCTGCTAATAACTAACCAACCCAATTCACAGCAATTTAAAAATATAAAACCAAACCACAGAAAGCGGAAACACAGATATATATAAACAACTACCAAGCATTCTAAATACAACAGTCTACTAACTAAGTCTAGTACACGGCATAGACAATGCGCCGAAATAAAATATAATATATCAGAGTCTGCGCATAAACCCAAAAACTATCTAATCCAGTAAATGCACTCTCTAGACTCAAAACCTGCTGAATGCGAAAATTCTGATTGATTGTTGACGAAACCATGTCGAAGAACTAGGTGTGGCTGACAACCTGTCTAATCTACTCACGAAATATCCAAAGCAGGCGATAAGTTTATAATACCATCGAACAACAATATAAGTAAACAGTACAAAAAATAATGATACTGATATGAAACTTGAAAATCACTGAAATGCAATAAA
>MKEJ01052997.1:0-7500 GCA_001753735.1 Embelia ribes | reverse complement strand
CTCTCCTTTTATTTCTCATTTAAGAAATCCTATGAGAGAAATATCTCACAACAGTATTTCTATTTTTCTGAGTTTATAGAAAATTTTTCAGTAATGCAACAATGGATTTCTAAAGGAAGAAATTTACCATTAACAATTTCTTGGATAAAAAAATAAAATTTTTTAGCAAAATTTTTAAAACATTGGTTAAGATTAAAAAAATATTTTTTAATTTATAATATAACATATATAATTATTTTAGTAAATTTTTTAAATTTTTTTAGAAATAGTGATTCTTAAAATATGAATGGTTTAATATATATATATATATATATATATAATAAATGAATCAGGCCGTGGGAATACTCCAAGATTCTATGTATGTGTAACATCTCTGATGGTTAATATTATATATTGAAATACAAACCACAAAAAAGATGTGCAAGTGGGCAAAGTCATTTTTTTTAATTTTCTGATTGATGTGATTTGTTTGGTTGGTTTAATGACATTAAAGACTAATTCAATGGGCCATAAATTAATAACAAAAAAAGGGTTTCATTATATGAGTAGACAATAAATGGAATATATCTTTACTTTTGCACTTTGGTAGTGGGTTGGCGGTGGTGTGAATAGGATGCAGCCCCCACCAAGAAATAGAATGGTCTCAAAAGATTTCCACATAGTTCAAAAAAAATAATAATTGATACTATGGAAATTTTATACCACAAAATTAGGTTTATTTGATTACAATTTTGAAAGGAAAAAAAACAAGTAGCTTTTTTCAAACCAAGATGCATTCAGTGCTTCTAGTTTTTTTTTTCTTTGCTCACACAGAAAAAATGTTTAGTCTTAAAGTTGAACAGTTAAATGCACGCCTTCTTGTAAAAAAATATATATATAAAAATTGAGATTAAAAGTCATAATTAAAGAAACCATGATGATGATAATTTATTTAAGAAATAAATGGTTTTTATTTCTCTTTAATGAATTAATTACCAATATGCAATAACATTTTTCATACTTATGCATAGATGTGTTATTAGGTTAGGTCATGCACGCCTACATTGTGACTTTTGGATTATGGGTATATGCCGTTGGAAATAATATCACTACAAATAGTGATAAAATTGCATAAGCGTTATGCACCATGGAAATTGCATACAACGAAAATTTTATACACTGGTGCGAAGCGTTATGCACCACAAAAATTGCATACAGCAAAAAAATTATTCACTGGGTCGTGCATATATATATATATATAATGCATAGATGACAAATTAAGTAATTAGAAAATCATAAATAGGGACATGGCCGTATGAGACAACAATTTTATATGACAAGCTTTATTCCATACCTTGATAAGAATAATCTCTTGGACCTTAATTTCCAAAAAATAATAATAATAATTTCTCTGACCTTAAATAAGTCAAGCACTTTAGGAGATCATGCGGATTTATTTTTTATTTTTATTAAAAGAAAATACACTGATGTTGACTTAATCTACTTATTATATTAAAAAATTCCTCATAAGGGACATTTGGAATTTCTGTATCTCATTGAGATTTTGACTATTATGTTGTCAAGCAGCTAACACTTAGCTAAAATGTAATAATCAAGAAGGGTTCTTTGTATGTATAATGATAATTAAATAATTAAATTAAAAAAACACACATAAAGGCAATTTGATATTGGAATTTATAACCCAATAGCAAAACCAAGGATATATGATTAAAATAAAACAGATAAGGATGTGAGAAAATATCATTCCCATCATAGTCATTTTTGTATTGAAAATTGTTTCTAAAATATATATTCCAAAAAGAAAATTAAAAACTCTTCTGCCAACATGTTTATCATTTTAATTTATTCTAACAATCAATTGAACTTTACAACCCATATATTTATTTTTTTATAATAAATATATATATGAGGTAAATAGGTAACTTCTGGATTAAAAAATAACTAACAAAGTAATAAATTGAAGAAAAAAAATAAAAAGAGGTAAAATTAGAAAACTTACTGATAGCATTGAGGGTCTGATAATTCAAGATATCCAATTTCCTCATTTTCTCTAAATAACTTTTATAAACTTTTTGAATTTCATCAACTCTATCTTTATGCTCCAATTTCTTCTCATCAATTTTAAGAGGCCTTAAATCTTCCCCAAGTTTAAAACTCTCACAATTCTCCAAAATTGTTGGGAGCCCTTTTATTTTAGAATTTTTCATCTCCATTTTCATTTTCTCTATATTTTCTTGGTGTTGCAACAAAATATCAAAATCATCATCTTCATCTTCAAGATCATAATTTGAGCCCCATTTTTTCTTCTCCAAGCTTAATTCTTCGGACTTTTCGGAAATATTTCCCTTTTCCTTTGTTGGAAAGTGCAAATTTGGATCCAATTCTATGAAATCGTCGTCGTCGTTTACCCCATCCAGATCTTTCAAATAATCCACTATCGACTCTTCCACATTAATCATTTTTTTGTGAATGGGTAAAAATTTTTCTTCATCATATGAAATCGGGTGAACTTTTTGACCGATCATTGAGAATCCTTTCGCAGGATCACTATATTCAATGCTCCAATTCATAAGAGAAAATAGAAATTCACCCGAAAAATCACCCGAATCACTTCTTCCTATTCCCTTGCATCCGAGAAGATTATTTTCACTAAAAATTACTTTTTCCTCATTTTCCAAATCAGTTTCTTCAAAGGAGACTTGAACAGAGTCCTCTGTTTTCTCGCCTTCTGCATAATCACTAGACTCAAGCTCCGAACTTGAAAGCGAAAATTGAAATTCGCACAAACCCGAATCGGGATTTTCTATTTCCATCTCCTCCTGAAAACCATTTTCACAAGAAATCACTTCTTCCAAATTTCCAAAATCAGAATCTTCAGAGTACACTTGAACAGAGTCCTCTGTTTTCTCGCCTGTTTCCAAATTTAATTTCCCAAAATCATCACTATGAGATATTTGATTAATAATTAGATCGTTTTCCACCATAAACACCTTTTCTTTTTCTCGACTCTTTTCCCATGAACTGGCTTCCGAATAAACTAGAGAATCTCGATTCTCTTTGTTTCCGTTTCCGTCGATAGAATCATCCTTCAATTCGACGAAAAATTCCTCAACAGTAAAGCATGTAGTTTTCGGCTCTTCAACAAATCCATTGTAATCTTCTCCGGAATTAATTTCATACTTGCTCGCGTTTGGCACAGGCAAAAACTTCTCCCCGAAGATTGATTCCTCTGTTTTCTCCTTCAAAAACAAGTTAAAATTTTCTCTTTTTCTATGCAAATCAGATCTCAAAATCTCATATTTTTCATCAGATTGATCAACTACACAACCAGAATCATAATTCCCAAAATATTCATCTGCCTCTAACCTGAATAGAAAATATAAATGTTATAAAAGTTAAGGGAAATTACTCATGTACCAACAATTATTTACCAATCCTATACCAACACCTGTGTGGCAGCATGCAGTGCGTTTATTATATTTCAAAAAATAAAAAATAAAAAATAAAAAATCAAAGTTACGGATTTATCTGCATGGGTATTTGTATAGTTTTGGTACATAATTTTTGGCACTTATATCATTGCCAAAAAAAAAAAATAACAAAATAAAAAATAGCAGTCCAAAAATTGAGAGAGAATAAAAAGATGAACTTTACCTGTGTAAGTATCTGTCTAAGAACCCAAAAAGGAAAAGCAAGAAATTAGAGCCCAAAACCCAGAGAAAATTCCCAATTCCAATCATTTCTCTGTACAAAAACCCCCTCAAAACGCCACAATTTACAAATTTGAAGTGGGTTTTAAGCTCGGAGAGCGAAAAAAGCTTCTGGGTACCCATAAATTCAATCAACAGAGAAGGGTTTTTCTCACCTCCAAGCAAAGATTAAAGTAGACTTCGCTTTTACTGGGTTTGATCCGAAATTGGGGGAGACAATCTAGGGCGAGAGAGAGAGAGAGAGACAGAGAGATGTAGGGGGGTAATTTCTGGTATTTATTATTATTATGGGAGAAAAGGAAATTGTGGTGAATCTTATGTAATTATAGTGATTTTTAGAATATTGAAGATATTTTTAGAATTGGTTTATGAAATTTTGTAGGAGTAGAATTATTAAAGTGACTGTAAAATTAGTATAATAAATTTTAAAGATTAGGATAGTCTTGTATTTAATAATCTAATTTTTAATATAAAAGAATAAATATAAATATTTATTGAGATGTAAAAAAATCATTTTGAAGTTTATTTTATAATAAATAATGAAATTTAACTTTTTAAGTATGGAAATAAATATTTAATATTTACCGACCACTATCAATTGCTAAATACACATATAGGAGCGTGCGTGTTTATTACATTAATTATGAATATATAAATAAAATGGGAGCGGAAGAGATTTAGAGGAGGTTACAAGTTTGGGTAAATTATGATTTAACCCCTGAGTATAATTATATTTCACTTTACCATCTCATTCTTTCACACCTTAGCTTTTTATTAGATAATAACAATGTATCCCTTCATCATATTATATCTTTTTCTATGGATTATTTTTCGTGGTGAATATTAAAGGGGGAAATACAATTATTGCCTACTACAAGAAAGAGGTTCGATATGTCAACTGGACCTTCCATTTGCATCAGCTAAATGCGAGTTTATAGTTTGTGTTTTTTTGTTTTTTTTGTTTTTTATGTAGTTAGACCTTTTAGAGTGCGTTGGATTTGTAGTAAGGCATCCACAATATCCTTATTTGTTTGTATATCAGATTTTCAAGGTAGGATATTTCTTACAGTTACAAAATCGATTCACTTGGGGCTTTGATTTATTTTAGCCTGTGGTTTGATCATTCGTACATCTGCTAGATTAGCTTTTTTTTATGTGCTGAAGTAACGTGTAATATAAAATTTTGATAATTTGTATCTTTTATTTCGAGTTACATATTCTATTATCCTATCAAGCATAACAATAAATAAAACAAAATTGAAATAGAATGAAACGAAATAACTATACTAAAAATGTGGCAGTCGTAACAAGAAGTAAGCTGTAAATTATAAATGTAACGACACCAATGTTAGTTGCATAGTGGATTGCACCAAAATAACATATGCTCAATCAAAATACGATGATTTTTTTTATTTCTATTTTTTGTTAATAGGGGTCATTTTGCCATTGAAAATTTTAATGGGATCTATTTCGTATGGTCTACTAGTTTTGTGTCCAAAGTGATAAAAGCAACAATTGATGGGTGATTATGCAATTAACCATTGAAGTTCCTCTCGTAAGCTTTTGTCGGTTGAAGTTTGTGAGGTCTTTCTACTGTCTCTATTCTCTCACCGTTTGACACGTGTCAACGACTCGGCAATTAAAAGCACGTCAAATATAGTCGCAGAGAAAATAAATTTTCTAATTTTAATAACTAATATTTACATATAATTTCTTATTTCATGTAAAGTTCAATTTGGAAAATATTTAATTCAGCCGAGATATTTTATTCATTCGCTTATTATTATTAGTGAAATGAGAGGTTATAATTATAACACCAAGTTTCGAATTTATTATTGATTAAAAATTGATTCCTAGTTTTGATGATTTTCTTTTTTCTCAAAGATACATATCGTAAAGTTATATTTTTTCTTTCATCTATAGAATTTTTTATATTTACTATTTGTCGATGACACCTAACTCATAGGATAATCTGACTTAAATTTCTAGGACAATGAAATATTAACTTAGTTTAGGGGCTAAAATAAGTCAATGATTGTAACACTCCAAGAAAAATAAGCTATCTAACTTTCCACGCTATAAAGAGATACAAACTCGCATTGCGGTTTACTTAATTTTTGCTTATAGCTATATCATGCACAATTTATATCATCGTATCACCTACGGTTATTATTTTTAAATGATACTTTTTAATAAATGGCTAATTATGCATCGTTACTGAAAAATTATAACTTAAAAATTCCTTTTAGTGCGAGTTCAAAGGACTATTCATGTAATTATAATTATGGCTCTTCATTATACACGCATTTTTACTGATCTATCCATGGATCCACTAAGTAGATTAGTAACCACCTCGTATTAGACCCATACATGCATCGCACCTGCAGTTGTACGAGATTGAACAGGGTCTAAGCATAAAGAGCAGCCTTTGGTCAACTAGTCTTTCCTAATAATAAAAAAATTAAGATCTTTTACAATGTATTAAAAGCAATTATCTTAATTTTTAAATGATTAATCTATTCATTTTGGATGTAAGTCCACTAACCTTCATCAATTATGAAATAAAGGAACTTATTTACTATATATTAAAAAATGATCTTATTTTTTAAAAAGTTAATCGACTTCCCTTGAATTCCAATCAATTAATCTCTTTGGCAGATAGACCTGCCCCGCGTGGATACTGATTACGGTACTGGTGTGAGTATCATATTTTTCCATTCAGATATACAAACCCATATACCCACTACATATGAGCTAGGTAAATCTGTCTCGTCTAATAAACACCCATACATGTAATTATTTAGATTGCCCCAGAATGTCATTTTCATTTTTCTGAAAAATAGGTTGATGTGCTTTGAGTTAATTAGGGTGATTAAAATTTCTCCGATTTTAACGTTAAATATCAACAAGGTTGTGGATTCAATTACTATATCATTTGAGGTAACAATATCAATGCCAATCATTTTCATGTCATTATCAACTTTCACTCTCAAAGAATCAAGATTTGGCATGTCCCCCAACTCTTGCGCCTTGATTAGTGATTTAGGTTTACAATTAATTATGTCTGATTATGATTTTTTTTGTTCGTCTAAAGTTTTGTTTGGGTGTTTCGCAAATATGTCCAAATGTTAGTTATAACTCGGTGTGTACGATGTCCTTCACATTACGGCGTTATTTTAATTTACACGTTCTGTTCATAATACATAGCGAAATCATTTAAAGTAATTTATTCACAAAAAGGGCATTCTATCGACTGGATTGAAATATTGATAAGGTATTATAAACATTGATGCCGCAACAATGGGACAATTCGCCATACCAAAGGCTATCTGTAGCCCATACCCAACTAGTATCGATAGTGGGACATTACACGCTGAAAGTTATTCCCTTAATAGTATATTGGAATATTAGATTACTTGGGTATGCTTTAGAGATGAATTTACCCATAGGTTCTACAGCAATATGAGTGTTTCACTTTCAAATTCGTGTGTATGCATGTTAATTATTTATATAAGATTAGGGATGCAAATGAGACTGGCTGAGTTTTGAATTGTTCAATGAGCTCACTGAGACTCGGTTGGCTTGAAAAGCTGAGGCTTGAGCATGGTTCCCTTCTTATTTGACCAAATGCACCGAGATTGAACCTTTAAAGCTCGACTCATTTTGCTAGTCTATTCGGCTCGGCTCGGTTAATTAGCTATTAATAGTTGACTTTGTAACGTCTAGGAAATTCAGAGAGAATTTTCTGTATCTTAATAATATTATATATCATGATATAATATTATTATTA
>MKEJ01052990.1:0-10091 GCA_001753735.1 Embelia ribes | reverse complement strand
TTTAGGATAACAAATAGAGATAATATAAACAACAGTTACATTCTTATCATTCTCTTGATATTGTATTACACCCCTCTCTTTCACACGTCCACCTCACCTCCAAGTATATATTTTGTATCTATTTATGTATCTACGACTTGACCCTGGGTCAACTCAGTCATAACAAACCAACTGTGGTTGGGACAGTTGTCACAATCTGGCTCACTTCTTTGCCCAATCTGAGGGCTAAAAATTATTCCCTCTTCCCGAGGTATTTGACCATGTATATTATTCTCTTTTGAGACTTTGGGCTTCGTTGTTATCTCTTTTCTTCTCTCTTTATCTACGATCAGATCTCCACATCTCTCCTCAACTCCAGCGACGGTGACAACAACTCCACACTTTGCCAAGGCGTTACTTCTTCTCTTATAGATAATCACATGCTTCTCCTTTTTACTATTGATTTTTACTATATCACTCTGCAACACATCTAACCCCTTATCTTGTTGTTTGTTTTGCGAGTTATCTCTTTCTATTACTTCTGGAGCTATTTTAGCCGTTGGAGAAGATGATCAGTCACAACTTTCTCTTCCTTGATAGATCACCTTGTCTTCAAGGTAGGGGTAAAGGATTTTTAACTTGTGCAAACTTTCCTAAATAGCACTAGCTCGATCTTGTCCTTCCTACTATACCAAAAGCTCATTTTTTGACCTCCCCTTCTTGACCATCACCCTTGATTAGGCAAGATCTGATCTTTGGAATTCATTTTAGGTAAACAACTCAATAGTATTTCTTCCCTTTTAAGCTGTAGCTTTAACTAAGATGCATGAAAAGTAGGATGTATAGAATTAATTTGGGGTAACTTCAATTTATAAGTTTGAGAACCAATTTTGTTAATAACCTTTCAGGGACCATAATACCTCTAAGAAAGCTTCAATTTTTCTTTTAACTATTGATTATTGTCTAGAAGATTGTAACTTCAGATATACCCATTCTCCTTAAAGACTTTGTCTTGCCTTCCTTTATTTGCAAACTTTTGCACTCTGTGTTGTGCTTGTAATAATTGAATCTTTAGATAATGAAGTAGCTCTTTCCTATCCTATGACCAATTTACCAATTCAGTTGGAGTTGGTTTGGGCAGTTGATACTGGCTAATTATTTATTTATTTATTTATTTTTGTGAGGGGGGAATCTTTCCCATAAATGGCCTTGTTGGGACTCATGTTAATAGTTGAGTGATAGGAAGTGTTATAACACCACTAAGCTAAATACAACCACTGTGTCCACCCCTTAGGTTTACATCTCAAATAAGTTTCCAGGGCCTAGGGCTTAATTCACAATCTTTGCTTGTCTATCTGTCTGGAGATGATAAGTTAGCTTAGACCCCATTAACTTGAAGAGTTGGGACCAAAACTAGATGGTGAATATATGATTTCTATCAGAAACTATTGACTTGGGAAATCCATGTAATTTGTAAATATTTTGCATGAAAATCCGTGCCAACTTTTTTGTTGTGTAAGGGTGTTTCAAAGGAATAAAATGAGCATACTTTGAAAGCCTATCCATTACAATCCAGACTACTAAATTTCCTTGAGAATTTGGTAGTCTTTCCAAAAATTCATAGATAAATGAGGCCAAGTATCCTTTGGAACTGGCAGGGGTTACAACAACCTTGTTGGATGATATTTGTTCAAACTTGTTAACTTGACAAGTAAAACATGAACCCACATATTCATAGCTATCTTTTTTCATTCCATTCCAAAACACTTCTTTGTAAGCCTTATGAAGCATTTTCTGTATTTCTCCATCTCCACTAGTTGGATCATCATGCAAGTATTCTATTACCTTCCTTCTCAAATTATTATCCTTAGATATCACTATTCTATCTCCAAACAGGAGTATCCCTTCTTGATGATAATAACCATATGGTGCCCCTGATTGTTGTTGTACTAAGTTAATGACCAATACATAGTTGTGATCCTATTTAATACTTTCCTTGGAATCTTCAAATAACTTAGGAATTGGTTCCACCATTTGGATTTCCTAGCAGTTCATCTCTTCTTCTATCTGGTTTTCCTCAACTTTGGATAAGGCATCTACTACTTTATTTGTAACACATCCCTTGAAAATAATTCTGAAGTAATAACCCAATAGCTTATATATCCATTTCTACTGAGTTTGTATGCCTACCTTTTATTCCAATAAAATTTTTAAACCCTGGTAATCAATTTTGATCACAAACTCTTATCAAAACAGGTAAGGCCTCTATTTTTCCCTACTTGTATCAGAGCATATAGCTATTTCTCAAAGGTATACAAGTACATGTTTTTCCCTTTCAACCATTGGATATAAAAGGTTATTGGTTTCCCTTATTGCATTAGTACTGCCCCTACCCCCTTGTCCAGAAGCATTACATTCAATGGTAAAGGTTTTATTAAAATTAAGCAAGGCCAACACAAGAGGAGTAGTTATTGCTTTCTTTAAGGCTTTAAATACCGCAATAGCCTCTGATGTCTATTTAAATGATTTCTTCTTTAACAAATCCTTTAGAGGCTTGGCCATACCTCCATACCCTTGTATAAATTTCTTATAGTAACCAGTTAATCTAAGAAATCCCCGAAGCCCTTTGATAGTTTTGGGGAGGGGCCAAGAGAGTATGTTTTGTATCTTTCTAGGACCTGCCTTCACTTTCCATCCTGAAATCAAGTGGCCTAGGTAATCCACTTCTAACATTCTAAATTTGCATTTTCTTTCCTTAGGAAACAATCTATTTCCAACCATGATTTTTAGAGTCAGTTCCAAATGCTTTACATGAAAGTCCATAGTTGGACTGTAGACCAAAATATCATAACAAAAGATTAAGATAAATTTTCTCAAATAAGGTTTGAATACCTCATTCATTAAACTCTGAAATGTGGTTGGTGCATTGGTGAGATTAAAAGGCATCATTAGGAATTCATAATGCCCTTGGTGTGTTCTGAAAGTTGTCTTATAAATATTTTCATCTGCCATTCTTATTTGAAGAGATTCTGACCTTAAATCCAGTTGCTTAATATCTTGTCCCCAAACAACTCATCTAATAGCTCATCTACTACTGGTATATGATATTTATCCTTGACCGTAACCTTATTTAAGGCCCTATAATCAATGATTAGTCTCTATGTACCATCAACCTTCTTGACTAGTAAGGTTGGTGAAGAAACAGGAGATTGGCTATTTTTTATGAATCCTAGTTTAAACAACTCATCCAACAATTTCTCAATCTCATTCTTATGACTGTAAGGGTACTTAAAGGTCTCACAATATATGGTTGGTCCCTTGTTAAAGGTCTATATAGTGAACATAATTTCTATGAAGGGATAAGCTAACCAGCTCTCCAAAAATACCAGAATGATTCACTAACACCTTTTAAATTGCAGAATTTGGACCTTTAGTATGACTGGTGGGGCTTTACTAATAATTGCAGAAGATACACTGGAGTATTCTTCTTTCCTTTCTTCCTTTCTGATGTGTCCCATGTAAACACACATTTCTTCATCCCAACTTCAATTTCATGGTTAAAATTTGGAAGTCACACAGGATTGGTCCTAGCCCCTTCAACCATTGTATTCTCAAGATTGCATTATATCTTACCAATGGTATTAATGAGAATTCAATGTTGAACAAGTGACGTTGAACCATAATAGGGAGAGAAGGACTGTTTCATTGGCTGGTCAAATGATCTCCATTAATTACTCTTACTTATAGGGGCCCTTTTAAGGTTACAAGTATATTCAATTTAGAAGCCCAAATAGTGTCTATAAAATTATAGGTACTACCTATATTGACCAATAGTATAATTTTGTAACCTTAAATAGATCCTTCTAATCTTAGGGAGGTAAGACTTGTGCCTCCAATTAATGCCTGGAAGGCAATTTCAGGATCCACTTCAAGCTCTCCCAATTCTTCCTTCTCATTACTTTCTCCCGGATCCTTTATTTTAAACCCTTGTTCTTCATCTTCCCGAATAATCCATAAAATAAACTCCATTAAAAATAGTTTAAGGTTCTTATAAATATGTCCCCTGGACCAAGTTTCATCACAGTAATAGCACAAATTCTTCTTCCTTCTCTCCTCAGCCTCAGCTGGAATTAATCTCTTAATTGGTAAGGCTGGAGCTTTAGAGTAGTGAAGGGTTTTGGGTTCCAAATGGGAGATTTCACTTTATTTTGGGTGGAATGAAGATTTTGGTTCCTATATAAAGATTTTTTTGTTACTGCTAGGTTTTCTTCTTGCAACTTAGGTAGGGCATATACATTGTTAACTGAGTTAGGGTATAACATCTTTATTGCAAATCTTATCTCATCTTTTATATTTAAGAATTAACTGAGCTTGAATGATTCACTTAATCATCTCACCTTGTTTTCTGCTTCTTCAAATGGACTTTTAAATTCATCCATTGTGTGTGTTTGTTTCAAATTAATGAGGGGTCCCATACGATCAATGAATAAACTAGTATTGAATCTAGCCTGAAAATCTATCAAAATTGATCCCAACTACTCAAATTCTCTAAATGTACCATGTCCTGGAACAACACTAAAGTTTTTCACTCTAAAAGCATAAATGTTATTGATAACTTCTGTATATCAGGAATTTGATAATGCACAAAGAATTGTTGTATTTTATAAAGCCATTCATCAATATTTTCCCTATTAAAAATTTAAAAATTCAACTTAATTGTTCTGATTTGCTATTTTCAGGTTCCACAGGGACTCTATATTACACACTAGGGGGAGGACCTGGGAAGTTTGTGGTAACTGGTAGACACACAGGGTTTGAATTGAAGTATGCTGGGAGAATATTGTGGAATTGGAAATTAAGAGTTGGTTGATTGGAGAAGGCTAGTTAGTAGAATTGTGGAGGGCTAGTGTTTGGTTGGTAAGTATGTGGTGTAGGTATATTGGTAGAGTTTGGTATTTGGTTTGAGCTATTGGGGAAGTAGTATTAGCGGTGAAATTGTGATTGGTGCTTTGGTAGAACACTTGAGTAGGGTAGGCTTGTGAGACAGTTCTGTGAATTAGTATTGATTTTGGGTTTACCACTCCAGGTGACGTAGGTTGAGATGGTGGTGTGGAATTTGGATGACTGGTGATAGGCCTGGGGTGAGGGGGATCTGGTATTTGATGATGGTTTTGTTGAACTTCCAGTTAGGGTTCCCCTTTAGGTTTAGATTTAACCTTTGATACATTGCCAACTAATAAGCTTAATTATTGAGTAATGGTTTGAAAATGAGATTCATATTGCTTATACATTTCTTTTCCTTGTGTGGTAAGCTCATTGAAATGTTGTCTTCAGGATTGCACAATTTGTTGTTTTTCATTCATTTGTCTCTCAAGAGCTTGTTGAAATACCTCTTGTCGAGGTTGCAAAATTGTCGGGATCTCATCTATGGTATGGGTTTGTGACCTCATATCTGGTGCCATTTCTTGTAAAGTCTAGTTAGAAAAGCCTATTAAGGAAGCTAATAAGACTTAAATTCTGAAAATAAATTTCCCAAACCTAATACGTTATTAGTTATACTACATTCATATCAATACAGAGAAAGAAGGAGAAAAAGGGAGAAGAAGAATTGAGGCTAAATCCATCAGCCTTGGGAAGGGAACCACACGAGTCAATGATCTAGTTACGGATCCGTGCCCTTCTCAGCGTCCTCTTCGTCGTGAGGTAAAAATTGTTCTTCAACTTTTCCATAAAAATTTCATACGTTGTACCCAAATCACAGAGTTTCATGATTAAGGCCCGGTTGCTAAAATCGGTTATTAATTGGTGGTCAATTTTGTAGGAATCATATTTTCGTTGGTGTGTTGTTATGTGGTAGCATCTAGGTTTCCTCTCTTAGCTCTCCAAAGGAATTGATTGCCTTCGCATAAGGTATGTGGTAGAATAATGATTCAATAGTAATGAAACTAGATGTTTTGGTTGTTTGGATATATTGGTTGATGATTCATAGGTGCTGTATGATGATTTGGTCATGTTTGGATGATGTTTGGTCGCACTTTCGTAGATGAAATTCATGTTTAGGATGAATGGGAATTCGTCCAGATGAAATGGCTATTGGCTAGACGAGATACCATTTCGTCCGGATGAGATTGAGTTCATCCGGACGAGTTCCTCTGTTATAGATTGGATATTTTATTTTGTGAATAATTGCCTGGAAACCTTTATAGTAATGGGATAAACATGTCGAATATTGAATAAGTCAAAGATGAAATATACTTATATTATGAATGTCGTAGTCATGGGAGTATGTCTATTCCGTGGACTGTTATTGGGTATTAGACCATCTGAGAGTTGTGTTGGTTCTGGCAGTTTAGTACCAACTTTGAACAGGTTCCATGGGAACTCAAGATGGGGAGGGTTATCTACAAGCCTTTACACGTAAAGTCTCGGGAGCTGGTGCCTGAGTGGTCGGTCATGTCAGAAATGTCGTTTCGTTATATTACATGCAGTTTCATGTATATTTAGTTGTGTTGGAAGTGTTGTTTTCTTTATATTATATGCAGTTTGATGTATTTTTAGTGAACTGGGTATTTACATAAATAATTCATGTTTATTTGCTTTATGAATTATGTCGATTTAATTATTATTTCATGTTTATTTTGTTGCATTATTTTTCTTATAAAATGCCAACCAAGAATAGGTGGGGTTGATTAGGGGAAATAGGCTTAGGTTGATGACTTGAGGACAATGACATCTAAAATAGGATGTCTATGTCTTTACCTTATTTGTTCTCCAAACCTATGTAGGCATTTAGCCATAACCGTAAATTTTGATATTTCTTTTATTTCATGTAATAAAATGTCAAAACATGATAAAAGGCGGAATGATGTTTATGTTCGTTGTCATTGACATTTATGGGAATGTTTTAGATTTTGAATGTAGACTTTCAGTACGGTTTTTGTTTCATATCATCGTTGTTATTTATTTCAAAAATGTATGCGTTACAGAGATTCCGGCCCTCCCAGGCTTTACCAAGCTCCCCTGGAAGCTATATCAAGCCACAACAACATCCTAAGCGCCTATGGGTAAGCTTTTCGTTTGAATTCTGGAAGTATTTCAGAACAAATTTTAGTTCAATCTTAAATGCAAATGGTTGTAGAGGTATAATTATGATCATTAATGCCAAATCTTTAATTTTCGTCTAGTAGTATATAAATGTGAATTTTGTTTTTATTTGCTTTTAGAGTTTCTTACTTTTTCTATTCTCGATTATAATGGGAGTTTATTGTTTCCTCAGAGACGTTTAGATCCCGAGGCAGGTAAGACTACCACTAAGTAACACATTTTTCGACAAATTACACGGGCCCCAAATTTAAAATACATTTGATTATATATATATATATAGTAAACCTACATGTTTACTAATACAATACCATAAGCTAGATGCTTGTCAAAATAAATGATAATGGAATGTATACATATGTTCTTTGTCTCGTTAAAGACAAGAACATATTTATACTTTCACTTTTAATACAAAACTATAACTAAACTATCAAAGTACGCAACTGCTATAGAGTTATAAAAAATTTGCATTAATACAACAACATATTAAGGCATTAAATCAAAATGCTTTATTCATCTTCTTCTTGCCTGCTATAGTCAACCAAAAATATCTACAATATGACATCACATCATCTAGTGATACTTAGTACATGTCTCCAGGCCTACATAATATGATATAAGAAAGAAATGTGGAAAATATAATGGTTAGATGATCTGCAAAAACGTAAAGAAGAGGCTAAGCAATATGTCAAGCATGCATGAGCATAAAAATGTATAATCACATACGAGCGTAAATCATGTAAAGAAATACATAAACTACTCATGTATGCAATGCATGTCTATTCTCTGTATACTATACCAACACTTCATGACTACCACTTCGACACTGTTTCGGACATGTATCTACTACTTTGTAAATTTTATGACCACACTCGCCTGTTAGGTTCCTGCGCCCACACTATAAAAGAAATGAAGCCTTCATTTATCCTTCACCCATATTGTGTCAAATAAATGGTAAATCTATGCTGCAAGTTTTTTGACTTTCACGGTAAGGCTGTAAGCCTCATTGCTTTTTATAAGAAAAAGTGATACAATGTCCTTTACAAATGTCATGCTCCTCTATGAATATAAATGTCAAACTTGTCTACTCATGTGATTTACATGACGATAGTCAACTCTGTAAAATGATTACCATGTAATTGATAAACTGTAATAATAACATGAGAAATTTAACTAAGCAAGCCAATTAGTCATGTTATATCTAATTCCAACATCTTTTCCAATATTAGTATTTACAAACATATCAATTCATATTCAACTACGGTATCTTCAAAGCCTAACAATTCAAGTTAGCCTCCTTACCATAACTACAGAAACACATTCACCTAAGAGATTGTGTCAATTCTCTTTTTCAACTACAGTATTACACATGATCACATATGGAAAATATCAAGTTTAAGTTAGAGTGTATTTTCTACCGTACCTACAAACTTGCTAGAAGTCGCATCGAGACATCTTAAGCAAAAGTTCCAAATTTACCTCTTCTTCACCACTCAATTTAATCTAGCAAACCAAATCAAATTGTTAAACTCCAAGACATAAAAGTGTTCCACTTTTAATGAGGAACAATAATATCAAATAAATTATCATGTACAAGTAGAAATTGAGACAAATCAAATGAAAGGGACGAAAGAGTAACTTACGTAGCTAGATGATATCAGAGCTTAAAAGTGTGAAGTTTTGAAAGCCACACCATTCTTTCTACATGATTTTCCGAAATGTAATAAGAAGAATGAAGAAGACAAGTGTTTGGTTCATGCAACGTAAGTTTATGAACATCAATTAGATCGATCCAACCACACTTGGATTGATCGATCTGACAAGTTGGATCGATCCAAAAGCACCGGGATTGATTAGAGCCACTGGAATTTTGGGTTTTCTATAAGCACTTGGAATCACTAATAGACACTAATGAAAGTATCAAACAACTTTTCGAATGGCATTTGAGTGCTTGAAACTCGATCTACGTGATTTTATACACTATCGGTAAACTCCATCCAAATACTTCATTTCTACACTAACCAATTCTATATCCTCTTGAAACATATTTATATTTTTCTACTGGGGCATTGTCTCGCACCCTCTAAGGGAGATGGCTTCCCCTTGGCCCCTACGACCTGACTCAGTCCCACCAGATAAATGCAAAAAAGTAGAAAAGAACTTTTTGGTATTTGATTTAAATATCATTGTTGCTTTTTTTTCTTCACTTTACATTGCACGAAAATTGAGAAAGAAAGATAGTATATAGAGGTGAAAGTAAGAACCAAACTTTGAGGTGAGATTTGATCTATCTTTGATTGTCATACGCGTGATTAAAGTTCATATTTGGCTTACTCATCTCATTGTCGTTCTTTGAAGGTAAGTCTTGAAACCTACCTCTTTCATTTGATTTGTCTTGATTTCCGTGTTGAAATCATTTATTGAAATAAACTTGATTTTATTTATCCACGTATTATGAGGATCATTTTCATCTATAGGTTTGTTTCGTTCTATCTTCCTTTGTTAGATCAAATCATAAGCTCAAGGTTTGAGATTTTGGGGCTTTTTTATGTGGGGTTTCGGGACGTTAATTAACGAAAAGTGAGGTACAATAGACTATATGCTCTAACTTAAACTTGAGTATTTACTATATGTATTAATGTTTGATGTCGTAGTTGAACGTGAAGTAATACATTCATAGGTATTAATTGTATGAATAAGTGCTTGACGTAGATATAACATGATTTATTAATTTGAGTAGTTTAACTTTCATGTTATTTTTATAGTTATCATTATTATGTTTAGTATAAGAAAGAAATGTGAATTACATGAGTAGTCAAGTATGGAATTTACATTCATAAATTGGCATATCATCGTTCTGTTGAAAAACATGATTAAAAATTATTGGAAACCAAGTATGGTTTCATATATTGTTGGACATTGTACCACTTTTTATAAAAGAAGTAATGAGGTCTACAGTCTTACTGTGAAAGTCAGGAAACCTTCTGTCGCGCCCCCAAATCCCAAGCAGC
>MKEJ01052982.1:0-19289 GCA_001753735.1 Embelia ribes | reverse complement strand
TAAAATGGATTGGCAAACAAGATGTTGTTCTTCTTGATAAACTTGTTTCTTTCTAGCAAAACATTTTGATAATTAAATACAAAGAACAAGTCACTAGTGAAAAATCGGTTGTGAGATGATCTTTCACCTGATCATGCATCCATCTTAGCCAAAACGAAAGTAACAAAGAACAAATATTACCTCTCTTACGAATTGCTTCTTCCCTTGAGAGGAATTTGGCCTTAAAACCTTAATAGCAACAGCTATGCGGTCAAGACAAGCTTTATAAACAGGTCCATATCCTCCTTTGCCAATCTTCATCGAATCGGCAAAGTGATCTGTTGCAGCTTCGATATCTTCGACATTGTATTTTCTGTACCGAATTTCAGAGAAGGCTAATGTATCCATAGCTTTCTTCTTCTCTTCCGCCTCGTGTAAGACTTTCATTTCAGCATGCCTTTTGATCTCCAGCTTAGCTAATCGTTTAGCCATACGTGCTGCTTCCATAGCAGCCTTGGTTTTCCGGTTTTCAACCTCAGCCAAAGCCAATGCAGTCTCATGTGCTTCCTTTGCTGCCTGTAACTTAAGGGCAGCCTCAGTCTTCCATCTATCCATCTATTTTGCCTGAGAACATAAGAAAAAATTATAATATCTACATAGAGAAACAAGTGAGTTTCTGTGTAAAAGTTTGGATCATTCATATAGTTCAAATCAAGTTTTGTACCACCTCTCTGGCAGTGGTGACTTCTTTGCTGGCTGAACTGTACATGTCCATGGTTTTCTTCAGTTCGAGTCTTAACCTCCTTATTTCAGACTCCAAATCCCTCTGCAGTACATTCATTCAAACGAAAGAATGTTACTTGGTCATCTGTTAAAAAATCATCCCAACCAAATAGGCCGTATCACCTCATGATATAGGTGACACTGTACACTAAAAGATGAACTTTTCTGTAATAAATATAGCAGTAACTTTTATGGGCCCCTAGTAAAGACCAAAGTAATTTAGTTAATCATTTTTCAGAAATTAAACGAGTTGTTCTCTTCACCATATTGGGGTTCTCTCATTTTATTCTCACAAGTTCGAAAATGATGCAAAGAAGGAAAAGTAACAATGAAATAGGTCACACCCCGCTCTTGAGTGACTTAAATGTCAAAATCTGCACTACATCTGTCATTGAGGACCCTCAATTCTACATAGTTTGAGCAATTTCTAATGTTTCCGGAGCATTTAAAGAATATTCAGTTAAATAGATTGATCAAGTCAAGAGGTTAGAGAAAGGAAATTACTACAGCTGAAAACCTACATAGCTGAATGTAATTTCCCAGCCGAATGGATAAATTTGTCGAATGTAACTTGCATCAATATATTTTTTTGGCTGGTGAGTTCCATCTTCTGTCACCAAGTTATACTATTTAGGAAACAAACAATCGTTCTGTGTAGCCATATATGCAGTTAAAAAGTAGCTAAACTTACTGGAGATATTTGGGAGGCAGAGCATTTATAAATATCTGATATCTGCGGAGTATTTGATTTTTCACCCGAAAAATCAGTTGATTGAGAACTAGGTGGTCCAGAAAAATCACTCGTGTCGATGTAATCCTGATTGGATGAATCTCCTTTAACGAGAACGCGTCTATTAGAACTACACAAAAGGAAAGTGCGGTAAAGAACGTGCACTTCTGATTTGGCATTGGGGTGATGCCACACCGCTTCTGTTAAACCTCTCACGTGGAATCAACTGCTTGCAATCGCTGCTCCTATCATATTATACTCTGGAAGAACTCTTGGAACCTGCACTTCCTATCCTCAATCGGCTACACGTTGAGAAGTAGCACTGAAAGAAACGAGAAGTGTGAGAATAAGAATGTAGATGTTTATAAAAGAAAAACAATGGCTCAATTTTTAGCTGTGGACAACTAGGGTCTCATGCTACACACGGCATCCATGATGTGCTTATGTTCTTTACAAGATTTAACCCACTATCAGTAATAAGGTCTCTCTTGCGATCATAAAAGCCTAAGAGCTGAAAAACATAGACAACTCTAGAGTTCTGAACCACGATTTACTAGAGTGTGAAATTCAAGTTCTTTATTTCTTTTTACTGCAATAGCTTCCCAAAAAACAAAGTGACAAATGTTATTCTATTGATTATTTCAGAATTTCACTACCCCACATAAAATAGCCAATTTGGATCCACTTCAAAAAATACATATCGTTCTTTTTCTTGCCGATAGTTTTCTTCCGACCACGTTGTGTCAACTGACAATCTTGGTCTAGCTTGGCTGGCTGGCCAGATATTCTGAGCTTTACCTTTTGATGATATGAAATGAATCGAACAAAATTCAGGTGCAACTTCAGACAAACAGGTCAGTACACTTGTGTTTCTGAATGCCCTGAACAAAGGGAAACGAAAGCAGAACTTTTAAGATGTTGAAAAGAGTATGAAGTTTTGAAGACTCCAACCCTCTCTATTCGTCCTAAAGATTAGTCGCAGCGTATATGTAGTCAGAAACCCATAGACATAGTAACCAAGGGACAACATACTTCTGTATAGATGTGCGTATTGCTTGATCAGGCTTCTTACAAAAGTAAGCAATGACCTTGGAACTCATATATATGAACAACCTAGTGCATAAAGCACCTATATTCCAGGGTCTGAAAGAGGCTAATATACGCAGCCTTACCTCTATTTCCAGAAAGACTCTTTCGAAATGGACAAACCCGTGACACACAAGTCGCAATTGAGACATGCATGGCCCTAACCTAGAAAAATTCAAGTTAGGGCTTTAAAAACTACCAAAATCAATTTCAAATAGAGTCGCAATGGAGGCGTGCATGGCCCTAACCTTGGATCCCCTATGTACAATAATAGAGGTCAATAATTACTTACGAATTCAAGTCCTTCTCTTTTCCATTTCTATCCACTTATAAACTACAAAAGCAGCAGAAGAGCCACTCGTCCTTCACCAAGAGAAAAAAAAAACTGCGACATGAAACTAACTGGAGGTGTCCTTTTGCCAGACTAAGGAAGATGGAGAATTACTGACATCATTTCTGAAACTCAGCATTCTGATACTAATTGACTAAATTCAAGGCACGCATACCAGCGCACAGGTGCGTGCGATGTAGAGAGGAATAAAGGAAGAGAGAGGGAAAAAGGGTGGGGGAGACCTCGTTAATGTACTTCAACTGGAAGCGCCAAGGACCATATTGCTGATAGAATTCTCGTGAATAAAATCAACTAACGCATTTGAGATGTCAATGTCATGGAGAACTACCTCCCTTGTTCGAACCTGAAAAAATCATTTGCCTGAATCTACAACTTCCTCTTCTATAATTCATGAGTGCATAAGACTATAACTGAACTTTCGGAGAAAAATTTTGATCGTCTTCATATTTTTACTCATCCAATACTATGGTTTTCATATATGTTTCTATACCTCTGTCTGCTTTTGAAAAAATGAACATACATTTTATAAGTTGGTTCAAAGATTGAGTTCAAATGAAATTTTTTTCTAGATCTCTAAGCCTTTTAGAAACTAAGATGTTTTCATTTCAGATGATAAAATGTCATTTGGTTTGATGTGCAACTTGGATCCCAAGGGCAGCCAAATCCGCACATGTTGCTATAGTAAAATAGCATATGACACTTGTGACATGTCAGACAAATAATTCATATTCAACTAACAACTACTCGTAGCTCTAATATTAGTTACATTTAATATCACTTGTCAAAAGAAATTTTTTAGCCAAGTTCAGAATTTGAGAAATCTCTGGGAAGCAAGTATTTATGTCCCACATAGGATATATATACAGTATATAGTAGAGAATAGAGTACAACTAATTTACCCCTTTGCGACCACGGAATCCACCATAAGGAAGAAAGAAGTGCTGCATTCATGTTCCGGAGTTAGCATTGGCCCTTAAGGATTTTCAGCCTCTGCAAAGGCAGAATGAGACCAATTACAGTAAGAATGAAGAAAGGTGAGATATTCATTTAAAAGTAGCGTAATCACATGATGCCAACAATCTTACTGTATGACTGACCATGAACAGCAAATACGCAGTTGGAATTCACTTATAACGCATATAAATGAAGCGAAATAAACCAAAAATTCACAAGAAAGCACATTACAAGTATATCATGGACAATACACCATCATCATCACATATATGGCTCAAATTAGGCATACAAATTGTGCTGGATGAAGCAGTCTAAAGTTTTGTTAGGTAATGTTTGTGATTTTAATCCGCTTTTCATTTTAAAAATTGATTCTAAAATTAGGTGTAATCCTAGATTTTTTTTTTAAGATAATTGTAGTTTTTGATTAATAAATTTTAAAAAGGAGTTGTTAGAAGCATTGTGATGCTTATAAAAGTCATTTCTTATAACAAAAAGACAAAATTAGAATGGGAAAATAACAAATAATTTTGAGGTTATTCTCATAATCAATGACAAAAAAGATGGAATATACGTTAAAATAGCTCCTAAAAGCACTTCTAAAAATGCAGAAGTAGATTTTTGCTTCTAAAAGCGCTTCTAAAAGAGCAGAAACTAATTTTTAAAAACAGAAAGGTTACAATTTCCAGGAGAGAATCGAACAATAATCTCAAACTAGTCTTGCGGACCCATTATGTATGGTAGCCAATTTCCAGATCTGGTTCTCGTTTTCATGTAAAGCTCCGTTTTCAGTTTTTGTTTTCATTGACCAAACAACAATAAAATAACAAAATAATCCTTAATCCCGAGAATTTGAGAACAAAGCCAATGAAATTTGAAACAAGTGTTTCCAAATGGACCCTTCTATTTTTGTTCTTAATGAACTTTGTTAATTAAACAAAACACATTATCCCCACACATAAACCCTTATCCCCCCTAAAATATATCCATTCTACCAATTCTCCTAAATCACATTAGAGAATCACATATATATATATATATATCATAATAATTATTAATAATATTTTAATAATTACTATAATTTCTTATAATATATTATAATATTATAACATTTATTTAAGAAAAAATGTTAATTTTATGATATAATCTTAATTAGCTAATTTTATAATTAATATTAGGTAATTAATCTTATAATATTAAGTATATAATTATTAATATGTAAACGGAGAATATTATTTTCCGTTTTGCCTTAATATTATACTTTGGCTGTTTAGAAAATAATATTCTTATTATTAAGAATATAGTATATTTATTAACAAATAAAATATATTATTAATATATATTAGTTAAGTTTAATAATATTATTAGACTAATATTAGTATTATTAATATATTAGTATATTATAATATATATATAATTTTATTAGTATATATATATATATATATATAGATAGATGGTTTGGGTCTTGACGTGGACAAGGAAGAGACAATCGGTTCTTGTTCACCGACCACCGCACCGCAAACTGGGTGTTCCTGTCCCTATCAATCGCCACCGGTGTGACGTCATCCTCCGACGCCGATGACGTAAGCGACGACGGAGCCATCGCCACCTCCTACTTCGCCGGGGCCGCCTGAGTCGGGCGAAAAATAAATGAATTTTTAAACATTTTATTTGGGGATTTTGCGAGCTGGGTGTTGGCTAATTTTGGAGGGAAAATTGATTAGCTGATAAGCCCTACCGGTTGGGGCCGACAATTGGCAGTGAGGTGGGGTTTAATTTCGCCCTTTTTGCTAGTAGTTATTATTAAATCACTTTATAAACCTTTACAATTGACCCCCTAAACTATCAAGAACATCCTTCATAGTTTCTTTAATGTAAACTTTTATTAGGGGACTATAACATATTTTAATGTCGATAGAAATACTACCTTAACCTACAAATTTTACCTGATTTTATTACCTGCTGACATGACAAAGAGAATTTTTTAATGTAATTGATTTTTAGTTGTATTGCATTAATAACTTTAGTTAAGATTCATTTGCTACATCAGTTGATAAGAGAATCAAGTAACACTTTTGGATAAATATAACATCACGATAATGTGGAAGGGCACACTAAATGCTCCATATTTTAATGTAAAATTCTTTTATATGTGTCTTTACCACCCATATAATATATTTTAGTTGATGTTCAACATCTTCCACTTTTTATTTTTGCCATTGTCTTTTAAGTAAACATAGAATCAAAATCATGCTTTGATATTTTCATCCGAACCTTTTGGATCTTGTGAAGGTCGTGCCTTTCACAGAAGAGGGACTCGATTGAAAAACTCAATCAAGGCTGACTCGAGACCTATCCTTTGGCGTATTAGATTGTTCAGCCGATGCGAAACAAACCCATTTTTTACCTATGGGTAACTATTACCATACGCAAACGAAGCTTGTTCTCTTAATTGAGCCTCGCTTGCACATACGAGATGCTAATATACATCTTTGGAATTCATATCATATACACCTAAAAGGCTAAATCTATGAGATAGTGAACTATCTGTATATATTAAGTATCTTTCTATTTGATTTATAACTGAACTATTTGATTTATAATCAATGTGGGATCACGCATCCTAATAGAACGAAACATGTTCTCTCAATTGAAATAGAAATGCCATTTTTTAAGCAGAGATCAAGTCGCTAATCTATTGCGATGAAAGGTAAAAATCGATGCAACGGGTGATGATCTTCTCCACAATAAAAAATTACCTATCTGTCCACTAGATGCATTAATATTAATTGTAAGTGATTAATTTTTCATGTAACTTTGACTTAATGTTACTTGATTATCTTTAGAACCAATTATGAATAATTAATATGTGCCTTCCAATTTCGTAATATAAATGATCCTTACCAGCCACACAAAACAAATAAAAATAAAAATACAGAAGGTGAACAAATTTCTAGTCTAGTTCTTCATACTCTACATTACCAAATCGGAGTTATAGAGTAGTATGCTAAATAACTGCTCAAAACGATTCACAATTTTTTAAATTAAAAATCAATGGTCGATATTATATTTCCAAATTTCATACGGGCATTTCAAATTTGAAAGTTACACATCATTCGTAAATTTGTAGGCTATTTTGTAATCAAATGATCATGTACTTACTCGATAATTGTTAAGTAGTACTAGTTATTATTATTTTTACAATCATCATATATTCTAAATTATCCACAAGTCACCACCTCTTGGTTTAGAGCAAAAGAGTTGACTTATTTTTGTTTGCTATTTAAGTCAAGTTTAAAATATATTTTTTTAAATGAACTATATTTAGAAGCTCTATTTTGAATTTAATTTTATTTGCTATTTTGACTTTAAAAGTTGAAATTTTAAGTAAAATGCAACATATTTTTTCTTAAGCTAATTTATTTTACTTAAAAATTGAATCAACATCAAACTTAATAGAAATACTCTATCTAATAGCTGGAAGATAAACTTTCACCATATATTGGAAGGTAGTCCCATAAAGGCCATTAATAGCAAATGTTGTACAAATGTACAATGCTAAAACTCAACTACCAACATTTATTAAAACGTTACATTATTTGTGATTATAAATTTAGCAGTAGGATATAGACCCCAAAGCTTTGTAACACTATCAATCACTCAGGCTTGCTCTGTTTGTACTTTTTAAGCTGAATTATTATTAATTTTATATTTTTTAAAGTTAGATTATATTTGATTGCAAGAATTTATAAACTATTTTTTGTATACCTAAAATAACTAGATGTTGTATACTTATATTGATGCATCTATTTTTTCTAGGAAGCCACAACCCAACAAAGTAAGTTTGATTACTTAATAGTGAAAGACAAAATCTGTATCATCAAAATAAAATCCAATAATACATATATAAATTACCCCAAAAATTTTAATATATATATTAGAACCCATTTGACTGACCTATTAATAAAACTTCTTCCCGGGGTGTAAGGATTAAAAGAAATAAAAAATACAAAAACCATAAAACCATAATTTTGTAAATAAAATTATTTCTCAAATTTTTTATTAACCTATACATGCGTAAAAGAAGGGTAAGATACACTTTTCCTCTTAAATGCTGCTGAGTACTGATCTGAATTGTAGTAATAAATTATACTTTGCCCCATGAGGTTTCTGATAATGTCAGAAAACTACCTGAGGTCTCTGAAATTACATGTTCCCCCTTAATGTTCCATATCCATTGCAATTTAACCCCAAAATTTTCAGGGTAAACTGAAATTAAGATTATTTCTAAATACTAACTCAATAAATTACTAAAATATTCCTTAAATAGTACCCCTTTTTATAGTTCTTTGTTATAAGTTATTAAACAAACCCATTGTATAAATAAATATAATACAATTTTCTTTAGGCATGATAATTTTTATGTATTTTAAGCTTCTAAATTAATAAAATAAGGTATAAAGTAAGGGTAACAAAACTTGAATTGTAAAAAGGGGGACAAGTGTAATTTCGTATTCCCAGGAGGTAAATAGAAATAATCAGAAACGTCAAGGGGAAAAAGTGTAATTTACCCAATTAATCCCTTTTCTAAAGTGTGACATTTTGTCACCTGCCATCCACTTACACGTGCCCCACTTCTTGATTTCATGAGAAATGCATGACTCAGAGAGAGAGAAAGAGAGAGAGAGATAGAGAGAGAGAGAGAGTCCACATGTTTCCATTTTCAGTCCCATAGCATTGATTGAAAGCTGGATAATTGAGCCAACACGTGGCACTAAAAAAGTATAGTGTGCTATACTCACCCAAATAGTAGTAAAAAACATTTCTTTTTATCATAACCCTTCTCTCTATTTTATCAAGAATATCAAAATAATAATAATAACAAAAGAAATTCTCAGCAACTAATTGGGTTCCTTCATTTGGCAAGTAGATAGATTTCAATTCTTACCCACAATTACTTTTGGTTCAATTTCAATTGGGTTTTGAGGGTCTTTACAAATTAGATAGAATTGGTAAAGCCCACAAGTGTATGATTCTATCAGTATGTAAATCTGTCAAGTGATGATTACTTGTTGGGACGCGTTTGTATAGAGAAAGTGAAGTCATAAGTTGTGAGGCTGAGATTTGTTACCTCAGATCCAAGAAACTTAAGATTTTTGTGATGTGACAAATCTTTTTTAGGGTTTGGCTTGTGATTTTTGGTGAAAAAGGTTCTCTTTTTCCTATATTGTTATTTTCTGATGAGCCTCTTTTGTTCACTATTGAGATTGGATAAGGGTTTTGCTGTTGTCTATTTCTGGTTTTGTGTATTTAAGGGTTGGTTGTAAAAGTTAGAATTTGCTAGTGTACTTGTGCTGGATTTTCCTAAAATAGGGTGTGTTTGAGAATTTGCTAAGTTCTATTTTATGGGTATATCTTTCGAAACTCTAAATATAGCCTATTAGATCTGTTCTTGATCAGCAGATCTGTTAAAACCCCTTTTAGGGTTTTGATTGATCATATTCAGCCTATTCTCACATTCAATTTCCCTTGAAACTGAAAAGCAAAGAGAATTTTGGGGTCGACCGCCTCATGTAGCCTCTGTCTATATTAGTCTTCATCTTAAATTGGTTTTTTTCGAGATTTTATATGGCGATGAAGAGGATGTGTTGGAACCCTGGAAATTGTATACTGAATGTATTTCGAAAGGTTGGAGAAAGGATATAACATTGATATCATTTCAAAGTTGAGGAGGCTGGAAATTAGTTAGTTTGTAATTTTGTTTGTAAAGGAGAGGAAAATAAGGGGGGAAAGAGGGTTCATGGAAGAGATGTTTCCTGCAGTCGCCGTTACCCTAAGTTCGAATAATCCGATTTGCGATAACCCTGTGGAACCCACCCGACTCAAACTCTTAACAGAAGCAGTAACCTTGTTATCAGATCCTCCTATAGATCATATTCCTAATCATGATAATAAATGCTCGGAGGAAGACGAGGCTAATGATGTTATTATGACAGAAATAATAGGAGAGTCAGGGCGACAACAGGATATTTTAGATACAACGCCCAAGAGCAAGAGTAGTTGTATTGAAAACGAGGAAGATGCACGTAAATTTGAGGAGATTTTACCTTTGGGCACGTGTTGCGACACCGGCCTGCCGCTTGCGGTTGAAATAGAGGAGACTGAAAAGGGTGAGATTGTGAGTAAGGTTATTAGTTTAGTGGGTCCCAGCGTCGTGGAGAAGTCAACTGTTGACCTTTTGACAATGGCTGCAAACCCGTGCGAGGTAGAAAAGAATCAAATGGTTAATGGAAGGATCAAGAGTGTGTTTGAGCTGGAGTGGGTACCGCTTTGGGGTTCAGTCTCGATTGGTGGGAAGAGGCCGGAGATGGAAGATGCTGTGGCGGCTGTTCCGAGGTTTATGAAGGTCCCTATCAAGATGTTTGTAGGCGATCACGCAATCAACGGTTTGAGCCGGAGCTTAACTCATATAACAACACACTTCTTCGGTGTGTATGATGGCCATGGGGGTTCCCAGGTAATAAATGCCCTTCCTCCAAAACTAGTTTGTTTGCCTATTTGAGAAGTGATGAGTTTCTAAACGATTTATGAATCAATAAGCTGACTAAGCATGTGGGTTCAATGGCATTTAGTTTTTTTGTCTTTCTTAAACGAGTATTTGTAGCATGCAGTTATGATTGAAGCTTTTAAGCCCCAACTTATCTGCATGTTTGCTTAAAATCCGGACTGCATTTGGCTGCCTATGCTGCCTCGTTTTTAAGATGAGTTTCTTTGTTATTTTGGCCTAAGTTTTTTTTTTTTTTTTACATAAATAAACTAGCTTATTTGCTTAAAAACTGCAATGAAACGAACTCTGAGTTGCACTCTTTTGTTCCATTCTCGCTAATACAGTAATCTCAGTTATTTGCCTTGTTTTCCCTCTATTGTACAAGGCTCATAAGTAGCTTACCTTGTGGAGGGATGATTGGTCGTATGTCATTCATTCCCTTTGACGTCATCTCGGATTGTAAAGGCTCTTTCAAGTTTGTCGTCTTGTCTTTATTCAGAACATTTCGCTAAGAGAGTTTATGCTGCCTGCTTTAATTATATTTAAGATCAAAATTGAATATCCTGATCCCTTTTCCTAGAGAAATCTTGCCTTTAATATCACCAAAAGGGTTTTGGAAACTCAGTTAGTTATTCTTCTGGAATTGACTGACGTTGCTTGGGCGTGGTTTACTTCTTCGAGGCTTATTTAACGTTAAATGCGATCATTTCTAGGATTTCTTGATTTGATTAAAAGGGATGGTTTCTTTTATTTTGAACTTCTTTTTTAATGTTCTGCTGATTCTTGTGAATCTTCTTTTCTTAAAAGGGTCGTACGGATTACAATTCTACTTTTGCAACTGCACACTATTGTCCGTTTCTTATTATTATGGATAACAATTGTATTAGGTGTTTGGTTTTCTATTCCCATTACTTCGAATGGCACAAGACTCTTAGGGCAAGATTGGGATTGTTTTTCCCAACTTGTTGCTGCTTTTTTTGCCCCTTGAAACTTGTAAAAAGTGGTATTTGGTAAACTTTAAAACACTTGTTTTTTATGAGTTGTTTTTTCTTTTTTAAGGGTGCTTTTGAAGCAGCTTAGGAGTGCTTTCAAAAGCCGTGTTTGCATTTTCGATCATTAATTACCTAAGTAACCTCAATTATATTTGTTACATTCCCCCTTCCCATTTTTGTCTTTTTCCAATCAAAAGCACCACTATACCAAATACTAAAATACCTATCAAAGAAATTTTTAAAATTTTTTTACTAAACACCAAGATTATACCTGCTTTTAGAATCAAGTTTGAAAAGCACCTTTGAGAAGCAGATTGCCAAAAGCACCAGCATTCCGGGCTAACTCATTTCGGTGTGGAAAGACCCAAACTTTTTTTATTACAAATTGATAACACTTCAATGCAAACACATTGTGTATAGTTTCCTACTCGGGTGCTTATTTGTTCATATGGTATGTTGAATAGGCAATTTTGATGCTCTAAAAGTTCTTACTGGATCGGGATGGATGCGTGTGTATACACACGTGCACATTATCTTTGACTATGGATTGGTAACACTTAAAATAGTTGTGCGAATCCACTCGTCTCGTTATATCTTATAGGGACAAGAGTTTACATTTTTTCAATGAGGGTGAAAGGTAAATTTATTTGGTATTTATGATATTGCAGATGCATCTGGTACATATGAAAAAGGTATATTCATTTGAGGTTTGAGTAGGGGTTTGTATGGGAAGGTGTACTTTTTGAGAAAAGTATGGATCAAGATACTTGAAACAAAGTATATTTTTTGGCATCGGAGTATAAATAAATATTCTTGTGTACTACACATCAAAAATGCTTTTGATTTAAAAATAAAAAGTACAATAGCTTACTAATTTGTTTCAAATAGGTTTCTACTTGGGACGCTTATTAGCTCTTATATCAGGTTGGCTATGAAAATTTGATTATCTAAAGGTTGAAATCACTGTGTGTGTGCGCGCGCGCGCATGTGTATACCCATGGAACTTCTGCGAAATGGTTGTTGACCATGATAAGCTGTTTTTTTCTCAATCTCCAAATGCTTTTTTGATGCAGTAATTTTTAATCATTACTAGAAAAAGGTTTTGAATATCTTAATCAAGCACACCCTTGCTTACCATTTTTTGTCGTTTCCATTGCATGGGTGGGTTTGTTCCAGTTTCCTGTATTTACGAACTTAGTTGCTCTTCTAATTTACATCTTACTCTATTTTAAATTACATGTACTATCTTTTATGGTTATTTAATTGCTTTAATGTTTCTTAGACTGTTCACATTGCTGGAACAAAAGGGAAAGGGTCAACTGCTGCATTTCTTTCCAATATTTTACGCTCAGAAGGCTATTCAGTTGGTTGTTATACAAGGTATTCCCATTTTGGTACTCGTGCATCTCATCTTTCTCTTGAATAATTGTACTTAAAAAAAAGAATCTGCATCACTTTGTTGCCCCAGTGAAATAAGTTATCCTCGTAAAGTTTGTTGATTAAGTTAATTGAAAGGAATGAAACTATGTTACCTGGAACGCAGATCATTCTGAAACGTGAAACGAAAATGGGATTGTAGTACGCTTCATATTGTAAAATGGGGTACGGTAGGGGTAACATTCATAAAATGGGGTACGGTAGGGGTAGTTATTTTGAAATATGAATTATAATGTTTTAAAACTTGAAACTAATAGAAATAACATCAATATTTTACTTGTCTATACTAAATTTCTCTCCAGAAACAAATTTTAAGAGTGCAAATGGCTTGGATTGCCTTGGTTCGTTAAATTTGGCGATTTGATACGGAGATGTATCACATTTCGGAATGTGTATACCAATTCACATTTCGTTGGGATATTAGTGATTTTGATGACAAAGGAACAAACACATAACAGTTACCACTCCTAATTGTGTTTGGTCAATTCAATTAATGTTACTAAAATCATTACTAACCTTTATAATCGAGTTACCTTGTGCTTTTTAGGATTATAGATATTTAATACACCTCCAAATGAAGGACTCCATTGTTAACTGAACTTGCTCAATACGCAAATTTTCAAACTTTGCATTTCATCTTTTAAATTTTTAACCCCACATAAAAATCACCCTTACATTTAATGATAACTGGCTTTATTTTATTTGAGCAGCCCACATATTCAGACTATCAGGGAACGCATATCTGTTGGAAAATCGGGTGATCCGGTCTCGGTTGAGTCCCTAAGTTATCTTTTCCAAAAAGTAAAAAAGATTCTTGATCAAGCCGTGGAACTTGAAAATGGCCATCTCAGTCATTTCGAGGTACAGACCTATTACTTGCTCATGATAAGGTTCAGAACCTTTCATCTTTAGTGGAAAATATTGTCAATGTGCTAATGTATGAGCTAAGTGATATAGGACAAATGAAATAGAAAGGAACAAGGATAGAGAAACAATCCTTACACAGGATCGTAACGTGAGATCTGCATCACTCGAAAAGGGTAACATACTCTTGAAGAACAACCACTTTTCTAACTTTTCAATTCCACTTCAAATCTGATTATAAAGTTATAGCAAAAATTCCTATTCATAGAATCACCTAAACTAAGAACGACAGAAAATTGGAAAATGAAAAGATGCTAAAAGTGAAGACACAAACTCCTAAGTTCAACAATTCTAATTTAATAAATTCAATGAATGTCCTGCATCACTAAAGTTAGTTTGCACTTTAGTATATTAGGAAACATAAAGTAGATAGTATATACAAATCATTCGTGATGGGGTAAGAGATTGCTAATAAGAACTCCAAGTACTTTTGCTAACATAATCATCTAAGTTTATTGCCCTGACCAAAGTTGCATTTTGAGTTTGTCTTTTTTTTCCCCCCATTAATTTTCCTAAGCAGATGTTTTTGATCTGGCATTATATGTCTTGAGCGTGTCTTTGAATTTCTCAGGTTTTTACTGCTATAGCATTCAGCTTATTTGCTCAAGAGAACGTTGACATTGCAGTTATTGAGGTTGACTCTTTCACATAGTTCTTGTCTTCAATGCTATTTAGCTTAGCTTAGCTTAGCTTTTTCACATGATAATACTTGGCGTAACGGTTATTGATTTGGGGCTGAGTTTATCATTTTCTTCTTTCTTTATGCAGGCAGGATTGGGTGGAGCTCGGGATGCAACAAACGTTATCTCTAGTTCTGAACTTGCAGCTTCTGTTATAACGACAGTTGGTGCAGAACACTTAGCAGCACTCGGAGGCTCTTTGGAGAGCATTGCGACCGCAAAATCTGGAATAATTAAACACAGTCGTCCAGTTTGGTGGTTCTCCCTTCATGTTCCTAATTTTTTTCTTCTCTTTGTTCCATTGATGTTTGTTGCATTGTGATTGTCCTTAGGTTAATACGTAACGCTATAATCGTTTAGAAAATCATTCACATACCAACAACTATGCACCGAAACTATACAAATATTTGCATGGTTAGATCATGTACGTTTTATAGGAAAAGATTAACGTACACCTTATATGATACTGTACCATTGTTTTGTTCATGACTTTCTGTACTCGTATCAATGGTCTATTTATTCTTTTAATGTTTCTAGGTGGTGCTAGGCGGGCCCTTTCTTCCACATATCGAACGAATTCTTCGCGATAAAGCATCCTCAATGTCCTCACCTGTTGTATCTGCATCGGATACTGGAAACAAAAGTAAAATTAAAGGGCTAGGCAATTCAGATGGTAAACCTTTCCAGTCTTGTGATATATTGATTCATATTGAAAAGGACTTGCAATTGGTATGAGCATTAGCCTCTTTTTTTTCTGTACTTTTTATTATGGGCTTCCTTTAGAAATCTTAAATTTGTTTCTAAATTAATATTGCAGTTCCTTGAATTGTATGACATTAAACTTTCGATGCTTGGATCTCACCAGCTTCAGAATGCTGCAACCGCAATCTGTACAGCACTCTGTCTTCGTGATCAAGGTGCGAAACTCAGTGCTGTTAATCAATCTGCTATGTTTAACAATAAACATGTAATCTTTTTGAGGAGTTGTTTTGTTTAATCTTTCTGTTTCGCAAAATTTGAGATTAGGTTGGAATATCTCAGATGAATCTATTCGCACGGGTTTAGAAAGTACATATCTGCTTGGGAGAAGCCAATTTTTAACACATAAGGAAACTGAGGCACTAGGTTTGCCTGGTGCAACCGTATTGCTCGATGGAGGTATCATCTGAATATTTCCTCTTCTTACTCGTTTTCAAAAATAATTGATGTTCCAGGAAACGGCAGTATTATATCCGCTAGTGAGTCGAATATGTGTAACATTTTCTTCTTTCCTTTTCCGGGTTGCGGTGAAATTCGAAATCGGGGCCGCTCCCTGCATGGTTGATATCTGCATTATTAATCACCATCTCAGCTTTGTGTGTGCATAACTTAATCTTGATAGCTGTTTCAGTCTATTTAGTTTAATATTCCGTAATCAAGTTTATGAAATTTGTATGAAATATGTTTTGCAGCACATACCAAGGAGTCTGCCAAAGCTTTGGCAGACACGATCCGGATGGCTTTTTCGAATAGAAAAATAGTTCTTGTGGTTGCGATGGCTAATGACAAAGACCACTTTGGTTTTGCAAGAGAACTACTATCATGTACGGTTATTGGCGCGTCCTGTTTTTATTTTTCCTTTGTTTTTTTTCTCGTATAAATTTTTGTTTTGCAATTTATCCCTAAAAAAAATTGTGTGAAGATCATTTATGTTCTGATTTATTGTAGTGGAAAATTTGGAGGCCGTTTCTCTGACCGAGGTTGACATCGCTGGCGAAAAGTCTCGAATGACTTCTTCTTCTGTATTAAAAGAACTTTGGATCAAAGCTTCTAAAGAAACAGAAAGCCAGATAACGTTGACGGCTGAGCCATCGTTATTGGCATGGATTAGTGCTGCAAATGAGCTTCTCCGAGCAAGATTGGGAGAACAATCGGGTGTTATTGTAATAACAGGATCTCTGCATATCGCTTCATCCATTTTACGTGCTATCCGAGTATAAGTAAATTATAAAGGGTTCATTTTTTTTCTCCTTCTTTTTCTTTTTCTTTATGTAAATTGAATTAAGGTTGTTTTGGCTCATGGTTTTGTGTACTATATAATCCTTGAAGGTTTATTTTGCTAGGTAGATGATATGTTCTGATTTTGTGGTTTCAATTCTCTGATGGTTTTGTTATTAAGTTGTAAACAAACAAAACATTCAAAAGAGTTATTCATGGTTGATTAACAATTGTAAATAGTTGGCTAACTAACTTTAAGTCCAATATTTTTGTTACTTCAAATTTAAAAAATTGAAAGTTTTGAACTGTATGCATCTATATTTTTCTAAGTCAGTAAACAGTTTTGTTGAGTAATTTTTTTATTTTTTATTGGAAATAGTGTAGACAAAGTACTCCTGCTTGTACAAGTAGTTTGATTTACAATTACATTTTCCAATTGGAAAACTCAATCTTCCTAAAAAACATTTTGAATACGAAAAGTTTCTTATTCTAAGATCATCTTTCGTATAGAGAATTCGATTTTGGATAAAATATATATATATTTGATTTTACATATAGGGACCACTACAAATGTACATATGTCATTTATCCAAGTCCGATGCTGTATGAAAATTTCATATACCGTTGGCGAATTAAAATTAAATTCAATAGATAATAAATCATATTTAATTATTTTTTATATGATACTCATGCTATTTTTGATATTTCTAAAAATATTTTATATTAATACATGTTCTTATCTGTAATTAGAAATATTTTTTACATATCTTAGAAATGTTATAGTTGAGTCATATATTATTTATTTACTTATTTATAATAGTATTGCTTCCCCTTTCCTTTATAATTTTAAGACTGCAAGTCCCGTTTGCGTTTCCATATTGTTCCACGTTTCTATTTCATTTTTAGAATTTGTGGTTTAATTTCTTATTCAAAGTTATCCTTGTGGAAAATATGTAAAAACGTTACAAACACAAGTCCACGTGTAATTAAGAACTTAAAAAGGGAAATATACTGAGCCGGTACAAGGTTGTTCGTGTTCGGCTCTTTTACTTGATAAGTTCTAATTTTTATTTATGCTCGACTCATTTATAAATGAACAAATCTGAACTGAATTGACTCTGAGTTTGAGCCGAGCCCCAGTTTGTTCAAAAATGCTTAGTTACTTTACTTTCCTAACTATCAATTGGTGAAACATTCTCAAAAGACATACATTAGTAGGATTTGTTATGAAATTATTATTGAATGACTATTATTGAATAACAAATTACTAGCATATATATAACATACAAAATATTCATATAACCTTTTAGCTTTATTTTGGAGAAAATATATTTTTTTCAACTTAAATTCATCCATTAAAATAAGTCTAAAGATATTTTTCTCAAGATAAAGGGAAAAACAATTAGTAATGAAAAATTGCATAAGATTATTACTATCAAACGGTAAAATTATTAAATAATTTTAATAAAGTAGTATGCCAAATATTTTTAATTTAATAATTAAATGTGAATTGTGTATGTTTATGTACGTATACTCATTCTTATAATCTAAAAAAAATATTAATATTTTTTATTTTAAAATCAATCAAACAAAACCGAGCCCTTAACGAGTTTTTTAAACTCGGCTCGTTTACTAAACGAGTCTTAATTTACTATTTATGCTCGACTCATTTACAAATAAACAAGTCTAAACTGAGTCAAAGCTTGTCCATAAACGATTCAGCGTATTTGCATCTCTAATTTCCATCGTATTAAACTTAAAAGAGTACTCTGTATAACAGTCACCTTCTAAGAATAAGAATAAGGATGGTGTCAAAAAATGTGTCTTATACGTAGCTTAATTAAAGAAGTTTCCATGCACCTCACTTGAATTGGATGTACATATGAGCACTCATAATACAAACAAAATATACAAATGTAAATGTCACGCTACGAGAAACTTCGAGTGTGTTTTTAAAGTAAAGATAATGAAAAATATATAGGTTTTAAAAGAAAAAAAAAAACATCGTTAATTCGCCCAAAACTTACTAACTAATATTAGAGTGCGCCAAACAATATACTGTTACAATAACATTATAATAATGTAAACTCTATGTTTACAATATAACAATCAAGCTAAATGCTTGCCAACATATTACATATTATAATACTTGGTTCAAATCTTAAACTTAAAATTACACAATTTGGTACATATATTATATGACACTTATTAAAAGTAAATAGACTCAAACTTCAAACAAATTTTCTTTATTACAAACTTCCCATATTACTTGAAAGAAAATAGTATGAATAAACACCCAACAATTAGGAGTGACCTCCATGAACATCCACACCTATAAAGCAAGATATATAACATATATGGAAATGAAAAGTACGAGAGTTAGTATTCTAAATAACACGATAAACGTGATGTATGTGGTAACTCTAAGTATAATGAAAAATAACATATAAGTATGAATGCAATGCAAACTCGATTACACAACCCGCCTAACACGACTCAAGTATAAAGATGGGACTAATATCGCTCATGTTTTAAAAAGAGGATTACTTTGTAGACCCCGACTATAATCCACTACTACTTGTAACATAATTATAAAAAATATCTCTAATCAGGTTTTCCGACTTTTACGATAAGATGTCGAGTCTTCTTTATTTTCCCACATTTTCCATATAAAAATTGATACTTTTGTCCCGAAAAGAAATAAAAAAGACTCAACTTCCCACATATACAACTCAACACAAAGTAATACATTTTATTTCACAAATTCGCCCACGTTATAAAAGCTATGCTTTTAATCACACTTTACTTCACCAACACTTTTTATACTTCTTTTTGAAAATTACATTTTCAA
>MKEJ01052980.1:0-14096 GCA_001753735.1 Embelia ribes | reverse complement strand
ATATTTTTTTATAATGAATATATTTCAACTTTATGTACTTAATTTATATTTATAACTTAATTTTTCTATCTTGAATTCAACTAAAAAATATTTTTTTGAAAATTTAATAAATGATATCTTTAATTTATTTTTATATTTAAAATTAAAAATTTTTACTCATTTATTATTAATGATTGTTTTCTATTCTTTATTTTTTTTTATCTTGAATCCAACTAGAAAATATTTTTTTAAAATTATAATATATGATAATTGTGATTTATTTTATATCTAAAATTCAAAAAATTTCACTCAATTTTTAATAATTATCTTATACTCTTATCTATTTATTTTTATTTTAAAATGTCATAAAATTTTCTAAAATATTTAGTTATTTTTTGTATTAAAACATAAATTATTTCACTGAACAAAAATATTATATAAAGTATAATTCTTTATTCAAATAATTTAAGTGAGAAACTAAAAATAGAATAATTGGATGAGAAATTTTGTAGACAAGAGTGATTTTGAGGTGAGTTGAATTTTTAAATGTGATCATTAATGATTTATAGTACTTCAACACACTAATACATGTATTTTTAAATTTCAAAATTACATGCGTAATTTTATTATGCATAATCAAAAAATTCATAAATACATACTGCAAAAATAGTCAGTATTTTTAAATTTACAATTTTTTGGGTAATTTTTATAGTTGGAAAATTATTTTTTCAAAAGTTGCTCCCAAACAATTTTCGCATATAAAAAATTGAGCTATAAAATAATTTTAAACGCCAACTTTTAAAATTAGAAAATTGAAATACTAACCAAACAAGATGTAATAACCATTTCTGGGGTTTCTATCAAGATGTGTGAAACTTGCAATCCTCGAATACAGATTTTGGCATAAAAAGCCATAATGTTCAAACTGTCTAATACCCTTCTCCAGGGTTTCCATCAAAATGCACAAAACTTGCACTCCTCAAAAACATACAGCGTTGAGAACTGTGAGAGTTCTCCTATAAGATGTTCAAACTGTGCCAGATCGCAATCAATAATTACACTTTCGGTAAATTTTTTTGAAGGCAGATCGGGAAACTAATCTCATTTCTGTAAATGCGATCGCGTAAAAACCAAGAGCGGAAGCACCAAGAGATGGCAAATTCTATACCAAATGCTACAAAAAATGGAATAGAAGACCATCATGGCTAATGCTCAATAACTTACACTAAAGAAGGAAATAATTACTTAAAAATCAAAGCACGGCCTAACTCTTGGGCACTTTTATCAAAAAGGTATTGCGGTTATAATACCATTGGGCCTATACAAGACTGAAATATATAGGAAAGAACAGACTGAACTTCTCTTGAACTATGCTCGCTCCGAACAAGATCTACAAACAAAGGGAACAATTGCGAAGCATACCTCTTGAATGAATCACTTTCAAAATCGCTCAAAATCCGCAAGGATGACACCGTAAGGGGAGTCCTAGCAGCCAGCTCTTCCTTTTTCACTGAACCCAGGGGAAGGATCCAGTGCAGTTGCGGCTTACGATCAACTGGTTTCTGCTGGACTGACCGGGACCCACAGCAGTCTAGGTAGATCTGTAGAACCTTTTCACACACCGACACAAGCAGTGGTTCAATATTCAACTCCTCCGCTAACGATGGGCTTCCCAAGAGTAAAGCAAGGAGGAAATCGAGGTAATTCTGTAAAGATTCGTTTTCAAAAGAAACTAATGGCGGTTCGGAAATCTCTAGAATAGAACATGCTCTCTGAAGCTTCAAGTGAAGGGCAGACTCGGAGTTGATTTGGTTAGCAGATGCAGCAATAGATGAAAATATATCAATAAGAATCCTGATATTGCTTGGAGACAAGGATTTTCGGTGCTTCTTGACCAGGTCATCCATGACCTGTGCCGAGGAAACAAATTGAGGGTCAATGTTAAAGCAATACTATGAAAGAAAACTTCGACAAGCTCATTAACTTTTTGATACATTTACTTCAATGTCCAGAAAATTGGTGCAAATTGAAAATAGTTAATTGCCAGTATAATTAACCTCCTACACAGACTGTAATGCACAGATCTCACCCCAGATAAGCTACATAAACTGAAATGCAAACAGATTTTTCTCTACAACGAATCTCCATCTCAACTCAAATCAACTAGTTTTTCTCAGCTAAATAACATGGACAACTTGGATCTTCTTTGGCCATTTTGTCCGATGACTCTGATCAAGAGCCACTTTCGTCATTAGACAACAAAGTGTACTTCCTTCTCTTGTTTAATAGTGCATTTTTCTTCTCTCTTATCCCTAGGATTACCTTTGGTCTTCTAAATAGCACACCTCATTGTATTCTGTGTGTATAATACTCAATCTCACTCAAATTTTCTTCATTTTCTCGTAAAATTTATGCTACCTCTACCATTTAGCAAATCCTATAATTTAAAAGTTATTTCATTTTTCCTTGGAACAAAATGTCGTTGAGGTATGAAACTAAAAACAGACCTAGTACACTGAAGATATATGGAGAGAAAAAGTATTAAAATTCTTTTACCATCTTTGGAATATACTTTATTGCTACTCCATTATGGTGCATGTAATGAATATATACAGAATTGTACACTACACAATAGCAGAGTCTAGAAGAGGAGAAAGTGGAATCATTATCCCCACAATCCACATCCCAATAATTGTGGATATCCGTTACTCGTGCAGACATGCACATGCTTATGTGGACCCACAAAGACACAAAAACATGCCTAAATTGGGTGAGAGGGCATACATAGATAGCCCTATGTTTTGCAAGCCATAATCTGTTCATAAGTTCAATTCAGTTGGAAGTTCAATTAGAGTTCATTATGAAAGCGAGCATATTAGTTATAATTTTATTCAATGTTTTAGATTGCTAATTATTAATCACATGGGGGATTTCATATCACATTTGCCCCCACTAACCAAAATCCATTACTTCTTGAGCGCTTACACACAAGCAGAGGGAGAGGGAGCTGGGAAGAGAGGGAGAGAGAGTACCTGCATAATGAGAAGCTGTGCAGCGAAATGACTCTTCATTCTTGAAGCAACATAGGCAGCTGTTTGTAGGTTGTCATCTTCAGAATCTTCATTAGTCGATACATAACCTGAGTACATTTCCACATCATCAGAGGGATGACCAACTTCAGGTATCTCAATTACATCCATGGTTCTGATCAGGTTCAAAATTCCAGGCTGAGAAGTAACAGCTGCATCTTTCAATGCAAGAAAGATATGTTCCCAATCATCTGGAGAAAATCTGTCACCTAATTCACCTGCCAAACGCTTCAGTGCATCTACCCCAGTTTTTGCAGGACCTTGGCCAGAACTTCTTATGTAACTCACCAGGATTGACACAATTACAGGAAATTTAGGCCGCAGCATATTGAAGAAATTGGTAAATAAATCAACTAAACATTTCATGGCCACTGCAGAGGTTTCAGAATCCCAGCTACTGCTATCAGAATGAGATACAGAAGCTGGTGAAGACTGGTCATTGCTTGTTTCTGTTACCTTAATCTCCTGTGCATAATTGAATATTGGGAAAACTACAGAATTTAGAATCCGGTTCCAAAAAACTAGTGAAAAAAGATGACCATGATCCTTCAAGATATTGAACAGCACTTCCAAAGCACCCTTTCTAATTGCTTTTCTTGGATCTGATGTTAACGTTGATAATCCTGTGATGAACAAAATTAAACAACTTGATATCAATCTTACATCTAAGTTCCTAATGCTGAAACATTAATCACAGCATGGGACATCGGAAAGGCTACTCACACATTGAAGATGTAGTATGGATATGTGTTGTGGGGACCGATCAATGAATTAATAAACAAATATTGAATGTCATCGTTGCATAGAGTTGATTGCAGATGCGGCGTAATTTACAGGGGTTTGTCGAAAAAACAAGAATGAGAAAAGCAGAGGGTATCCAGAACTAAATGAGCTTTGTTTTAGTTACCAACACTGGTTGTCAGCAAGTGCAAAGGTGCTATCTTTCATGTTATCCTATCCAAGGAACGAAAAAGAGATCTGAGTAAAAACTTAACCGGAATCTAAAGGAAAAAGCATATTACCTGTAAGCAAAGGAATCCAAAAGGACATGTGATCATCTTTATCTTTAAGAGTTTGCTCATCCAAGATGCCATCATTTCCTTCTTGAGAAGATGAATTAACAATCCTGTTCTTCTCATTACAAACAAGTCCACCATCTGCAAGTTTTACCGCACAGAAACGAAGAAAAGCAATGGCGTTGAGGCTGACATCACTATTAAATTTACTATTTGTGAAGGTGATGAGGCACCTCACACAATCAGTAAATGTCACCGTCTCTGTCTCTGTAATATAAGGAAAATATTCACGGACTATCTTTTCCATGGTTTCAAATGCCAAAAGAACTATGTTCTTCCTTTCATCAGATGCAGCAGTGGTAAAAACCTGGGAGAAAGGAACAAACATGTGAAGGAAAATACTTCCAGGAGCCAAAAAGAATCTACCTAAGCTTCCATGCATCGAATCTAAGTGCATGCTTCTGCCAATTAGCAAATTTGTGGACTATATGTGTAAATGTATCAGTAGGGATGTCACCTTTAGAACCTTCATGGGTTATCCATGGTAAGAATATGATTGTGGATCATTGTAGTGATCAGCACCTTTAGCAATCTAAAATCCATGGATCGTTCTCAATGATCATCAAAATTCATGAATTAAAGAAGAATTACCTCTTTCAAAGGAAAAAAATATATATGCCTGGACATGGTGAGATGGAATTGATTTTATAAACTACGGAATCAACTTATGATGCTATTACTTTATTACAGAGTGAATGACCCTATTTTCTATAGATAAAAATAACCCCATTTTTTTCTAAAGAAACATTGAGTTGACATATATGGTTACCAAATGTTGGAATTTAATGCTGAAAGCATGATTCAATCTGCTGATTCTGGATGCCAATTTTAATGTGATGGTTAATTTAAGAGAAATTTTTACAAAATATAATATTTAAGCTGTCGCTACATTTTCCAAGTTCAATCTGGTGGCACGACCAAATTCCAGGTACAAGGCTCTACAACTTTTTATTATGATTTGACATCAGTCAGACCCAAATAAACAAGGATTTACAACCAATCAGTAACATCTGATGAAATTTCAATAATCAAAACAACTGGATATAGATAAATGATGAGATCTTCATACCATGAAAACACTCTTCCAGCCAGATTTTACATTGCTGACACGGCTGAGGACCATTTGCGAAATGCATCGCACTATCAGTTCCCTGATTTCAGCAGAGTTACTTTTCTGCATGACTATCACAAATGGCCTCAGGAATTCATTTTGAAAATTGTAGTTCGCCAACTCCTCACGCTCCAGAAATTTCATGGCCAGCTGTCTCAGTGAATCCATCACAAAAATTGCGACAGAGAGATTTTCTGACAAACCAACTGACACAAAGAAATCTGAAAGGACGTTCCATATACGAGACCATACCAATCTGATACGGCTCATATTGTAATGCCTGTAAAATAATAACAAGAAGGTTTGACCACACACTTCACTTCTCTTTGAGAAAAGAAATAGGGTTCCTCTTAAGGACACAGGTGTTTGGAAAGGAATACAAATAACCAAAGAGATAAGAGACCAGAATCTTACGCAACTTCCACAATTTTTGTGAGGCTGAACACTCTTGGATCTGTAGGAGACTGCAACTCGGACATAGAAACTTTACAAAGGGCCTTAACAAAAGCTACTATTGCCTCACTATTCAACCTTTGACTTTGGGCAAATATGTGGTTCAGCTCAAAATTCCCAATTTGGTCGAGCAGATTCAAGTTTGAAATGAAATTACTCATTTGTTCCGAGCTTACCAGCCCAGAGGAATTGACTCCAGTGGTTGTGCTGTCATATGAACTTCCTCGCACGACAGCTGCCACAGCTGGATTCTGAATAGTTCCTTTTTTCTTCAATGATGGAAAAGTAGTGGACTTTAGTGCCTTATCGTCCGCTTCACCATTAGAGGCAGTCAGAAAGGATGCATCAGATGGTGCTCCCTCTCCTAAGAGTTGTAGATGCTCAAACCGAGAGAGACATGTTAATATATGCTCCCAGGCTTCCTGAAGATCATTTCCATCTTCAATGGCAATTGCTATTATTGCCTGCAACAAGTATAACATATCGATGAGGGTTGCAACAGGTAAACCAGAGACTAGCTTCAGAGAAATAACAGTACTCCAAGAAGATGAAAACAAGATGGTAATATAGGCCACAAACTCCATGAATGAAAACTCCAGACAAGTTCAATAATCTAATAACCTTCCTGCCATCTATCCATAACACGAGCTTACTTCAAAAGTTAATAGAAAATTAAGTGTCTTAACGGTATCATGCAAGAAAGATTCAATAGGCTTTAACTACGGCATATAAGAGAAGGAGAACAAAAGAAACATTCTGGCCAGTGCTTCAAAATGTTCTAGCCAAGAAACTTCTATCCCATGCATTAAATGAAAAATATTCTGGTTCCCAAGTTTCTCCAGAGTCCAGACTAGGGGGTCCAAAAATGTCACATTCACACAAACATATCTGTAATTTTCTAACATGCTCAGAAACTGTGCCAAGACTACAAAAATGTTTATATATCTCAGGCCACATTTCAAAAAGGAGAAACATGTTAAATGGAATATAAAGTACATATGAGATTTATATATACAAATACAATCAATAATATGTACATGATAATGTATAGAAGGATTACAACCTTGACGGCTTCAACATTCTTTTGCTTCATGTCTGCAGCACAGTGAAGGTAAGTGAACTTGGCGACAGTTGTCACAAAGGCATCTCTCTGAGTCTGCATACCCATCACTGAAGTTACATGCACGGCGTGTCGGAAGCCCTGTAAGCATTGAGATGTAGCGGCCTTGTCATCACTCTGGTCCAAAGTCATACTGAAAGCAGCAAGCATTGGACCCCAGCAAACCTCCATCATAAACCTCAATATTGCCACATCTGCAACAGAATGATAGACAGACCTGAAAAAACACAAGATAATGATGTCAGTCTAGTTGGTTCCTCCAAACGAAAGTTGTCAAAAGGAAGGTTATCAGTTTCTCCAAAACCAAAGCAAGACATAATCAAACTTAACAAAAATAATCCATTTGGCGCATGCAAGGGATGGGAAATTGCCTGACCATGTTTATTCAGCTAGGAGAAGTTGATTGTACAAAAAATCCCTAGCTGAGGTATTTCACATAACAGAGGTACATTGAGTGAGCTTCACATTGATTTTTATGGGCTACTTGGACTTTTTTCCCCCCTCAATGAAAAGCAGATTGTGGGGTCTGGTAAGCCAAGAAGCAATTGCTTTTCACAATTGCTTCTGTTTTGTTTGGATGCTTTAAACAGAACCTTGTGGGTTGATTCTCAAAGCTGATTAAGCTTTTCTTATTATTAACTACAACAATACAGACAATAGCAATAGTATTATTATCAATTTATGCACACTATTGTCTTTTCCAATAAAGTCCCAAATTTACCAAACAACACACTGCTTCTCAAAGAAGTTCTTACAATATATTTACCAAACACCAGGATGACACCTGCTTTTGGAATCAACTTTCAAAATAAGCTTTGAGAAATACATTTTGAAAGCAACAGCAATACACTAAGCCTGATTATGAACTCAGACAACTGTCGCTTACTCTGATTTATCTGATTTTTCTTTGAATTGCTCTTGGATGCGCCTAATAAGAATTCCATTTGCACTCATCGGCTTCTCTTCCGTCTGGTTCCAAACTAGATTGAGTATACCGTCAAGGCCCAATAGCTTATTGAGACCGTTTGCCTGCTTGCTTTGCGGTGCAGCGGATTCAGCATTCATCTTAATCTCATTCTTCACAATTTGATCATAAATAGCACCCAAATATTCCTCAGGTAAATCCTTTCCATCATCGATCCCTCTGTTATTCCGTATAAAATCAGCCTTGCTCATCTTACGAACCAAAATGCAAGGTAAAATTGGAAGTTAGAAACATACTCAAATATCAGTTGTAAATTTTTCTTTTTCTCTTTTCAAAGCCAAAAAGGTTAACTCTCAATTTCCTGCCTTCAAATGTCTACAAATAGAATATTCAAGAACTATATTGTTCACAAGTTACAAAGAAGAAAGATACATCTGTTTATGTCTTTACAAGTTACCTTTTATTCTCAAGTTTCAAAGAAATAAGATACATCTGTTTATGTCTTTACAAGTTACCTTTTATTCTCAAGTTTCAAAGAAATAAGATACATCTGTTTATGTCTTTACAACTTACCCTTTTATTCTCAAGTTTCAGTACTAAAACACATCAAAAAACAAAGCAAGCAAAGAAGAAAGTTCTCGAGAGCCAGATTCTAGAAATGGAAGAATCAGAAGGAAGACTGAATGTTTTACACCATTACACTAAATACAATGCATGTGATGGCGTACTCAGAAGACATGTTCTAGCAATTCAGCAATTTACCTTATCTTTCACCATGATATTGTGGGCATCTGTATTTAACATTATGACAGAGTAAGCAAGGACATAAGCAGTTTCAGCACTTGTAAAAGAATTTGGGTTGCATTTACAATACCGCTCAGCAAATTTTTCCATTATCCGGTCAATTTTTTGTGCCTCCCCAGGCAACCTGAAACCTCTCAAGAAAAATCTAATTGCTTCACCAAAATCCATTCCTTCAAACTTAAAGGAATCCACATAGGCATGCATAACCCTCAGAGGAAACTCCTCCCTGTCACCTAAATAGTCACCAATCATAGTTTCATTGAGGCCGGTAGTATTCTTCAAAAAGATAGCCACTTCTTCAGGAGTACTGCCAATCTTTTTGGAGCTTATTAAAAATTCTATGCCCTTGGAAGGTTTTCGATTGAACAGAGAGACACCTTTCTGCATATGAACATGAAATCAACGCCAAGTAAATCAGACTACATGAGTGAACAACAGAAAGACCAGCAATAATGCAAAAATATAATGGCATAAAACCAGTGAAGATGGATAGTGATTTCTTGTGAAACTCAATACGAGAAATGACAGCCTATCTTGGTAAAACAGAATTAACCAGAAGCGACATTTCATTCAAAAGAAAATGAAAAAGAAACTCTATTGTAAAATAAAGCAGCTCAGATACAGCGACGAATCTCTACACGAATAAGTTACCCAAAACATTTACAAACTCTCCAAACTCGGAAGGAATTCCATCCTTTTGCCAAATGTAAATGGAATATAAAACTTTGCCATTCCAGCCCTCCTCAGTAGTTCCTCTCTCACTATAAGGGCCGAAAAACCAAAATGGGAACGATAAAAGGATATGATCGAGCACAAAGGAGCACCATCACCAAGAAAGCTGTCACCCACTATATTAAATTACTTTTCAAGAACTTATTTTGTTTAGTATTTTTTTCAGAAATTAAAAGAACAACAGAAAGGAATGGTTTACCAAGGAACATGTAATAGCTAAAAAAGTAAATAATCGCTAACCTGGAGCTCCAGTTTGTAAGCTCGGCGCTGCTCAAGTGTAGCAGCATCTGAAAGTTCAGAGTTTGCTTCAAGATGAAACTCATTGTCATTCACAGCTCCTTCTTCTCCATTATTATTGGTATGATTGGGTATTATGTTATCATTATCCGAGTTTTTCACAGGGTAAACTTCTCCTACTTTCAGTTGCTGGTCCATCCAAGCTCCCATTGATTTTATGACTCTAACCAAGCACTTAACGGATTCAAACCTAAATGTTATATCCTGAGATGGAGCCAAGGTAGTGGTTGAACCAGGAGGTGGACCTAGAGCAGTTTTTAAAAGGCCATTGATAGTCCTGCATTTATCTGGTCGAATTAAAAGGGGGTAAAAAAGTAGACTACGGTAAGGAAATAAAACAAGTACTATATGAATAAGTGCATATGAAGGTGCTTACATACGATAAAGTTACCATTGAGGTCTCGGTTTTGTTTATTTTTGTTTGTTTGTGTGTGTTCCGTGTGATGTGCAGTGAAGATGGTGGATGGGGGTAGTTGGATGGGGACAGTAAATATAAGTTCGATAAAATTTTAATTTCTTTGGATCAATTTAACATCAGTTTTATGCATTTAAATAACCTAATATGAGTACATATCACTTGTACGTTGTACTCAACTTGAGTGAATAAGAGAGTCGTTCTAGAAGAAAGATTTTTTTTTGAAAAGACAGGTAAAATTATTAAGATCACAAGGGGAAAAACAAAATAAAAACAGAAGCATACCTTGTATCGAACTGGTATTAACAAAATACATTGTGGAGGATATTCTAGTCATTTTAACCTAAATGAACAAGAATTACCACAGAAAACAGGTTATGACAACCGATTTCGAGGAGTTACAAACAGATATCAGTCCTCTTAAAGATCATTCCATGAATCATGTGCATCTTACTGCACTAGATAAATAAATGCTATATTTGGTTGCCTAGCTTGACCAACTATAATTAAGAATGGATGTGGAGTAACGGACTCCCTGGCATAAATCCATGAACAATAAATAAAATTAGCAGGAAAAAAAGGAAACATGTGAATTATTACAATGTATACCTCCTCTACCAAGAAAAGGCAACATACAAGGATCAAGCAATTATGTGGCTGCACTTCAATCGTCGCTAGGTGTAACGCTATTTGAGGAAGTATATATCACTTGACAAACTTACCATAATTACCAATCTAACAAGAAGGGAAACCAATTTATGTTTTCAAACACAGCTATCCGAAAAAGACACAGTGAGGAATGCTATCCGAAAAAGACAAAGTGAGGAATGATATCACAACTTATGAAAGATGCCCACCTAAACGTAATAACAAGAAATAATGCAACCAAAATAAGAAGACACCAAATTTACCTTTCAAAAATGTTAAGAGCATCCACATCACAATCATAATTGACGAAAATATCAACAATCATCTGTGGATCCTGTGAGATTTTCTCCAGCAAATTGAGGACGGTCATCTTTTGCAAGAAGCTAGGCTGAAGTACATTTTCGAGAACACGGAGGATGAGCATATTAAAGAAAACACCAAGTTCTGATTTTAAAACTGATCTGAATTTCGAGAGCAAGGTCTTGAAAATAGAGCAGAGGAGCTGGAAAATAATCATAACTGAAAGTGCACTGTTCTTTAATAGAGACATGCAGAGAAACTTCTTCATAGCATTAAGAAACCTGAACCATCAAAATCATGGTTAGACTTTATAAGTCAACGATAGGGATTTTAAGCCTTTTCAAATGACCAGTCACCACAAAACAAAAGAAAAATACAAGAGAAAAAACCAAAAGATAATAAACTGAAGGCTCATATTGCAACTTCAATATTTGATGTTACGAATCAAGAATCAAACTAAAGATTTCAAAAAACACAGAATTATATGGCAATTCTCTGAAACCAAATTCATTGCTCCAATACAAGAACTAGTACCCAAGACCTATAAGGTTAAAAATAACCATAGGCTGCACGGAAAGCTTGTTCATGCAGAGCCTTACAGTGTTGCTTGTAAATTTTATCCACTTCCCCTCTCTACAAGGTCGTTGGATCATTCACCCTACCCTCTTGTATCATTCCAACATGCTAAAAGTTCACGAAATCCAGGACAAAGTAGCAAATTAAATTAGAAATTACGACAAAAAACCAATCCAAAACCACTTACGTCTCGTCGGTGAGCCAAACTTGATCCGCGTTGTCCATGATAACTTTCAGCAGCTCCAGGGACAATATCTTCCCTCTTAAGAGAATCTGATCATCCGAATGCTCCGGTGATGAAAATTTCATAGACAATTTACATAAGTTTTTAAAAAGCATAAAACCATCGACCCTAATTTTTGAATGGGAACCCGAATCAACACCACTACTCATCTCTAGGTCGCTCAACTCACCTTTCCCATTTTCCACCACACTCTGTGGTTTCAAATCAGAAACCGTCTCATTCACTTCCACAACCTCATTAACCAAATTCTGAGCAAAATGGATCGAACTACCTTCGTTCAAATTCCTATCTGTGAACTCCAACAGCTCCGCAACTGAAACAGTCCGAAAACTGGCCACCATCGAATCCTCCTGAACCCGCGTGAAAACAATAATCATCATCTGGGCTAAAACGGCTTTTGCACATATTTGGTTGGTCCCATTAACTCCCCCGAGATAGACATTGTAACAAGTTCTCACAATATACAAGAGGCAATCACCCCTGATGAGCAAAGAGGGGGTCCGGACCGCAGAGAGCAACACCTTGAGTACTCCGACCTTGTCAAATGATATAAAGAGGGAAAACATAATTCTCATCGATGTACTCAGTTACATAAACCAATCATCTTTATATTAACAAGCATCCTAACAAATATGCAAATAATAATACTTGATGAACAAGAATAAAAACCCTAATCTAGAGCATTCCCACCAGCCTTTCTATACCCTTTCTTCTCCATTCGGAAATTTAGAGCATAAATGTGTCACAATAGTATTTCTCTTCCTAGAGATCTCATGAGAACTACTACAGCAGATATATGAGTAACAAAATCTATCATTCCCAATCTCAATTAGATGTTACAATTACTTTCTTTTCCACAAAAATTATTAAATCCTAGTGCCTCACACAAATATTCATTATATATACAATTTCTAATTTGATGCTACAGCAGATTTACGAGTGACAAAAGGTATCCTTCCCAATTTCTCAATTAATATTATTCTTTTTCCACAAAAACTATCAAATCTTATTGCCCCACACAAATATACATTATGCATAGATTTTCTTATATGATATATGATATTTCTACTATTTTTAATAAATTGTCGAGAAAGACTAATGCTTGCATTTTCTTAAATTTTGATTATAACTTGTCCGAATGCTCTAGTAACAAGGAAAATAAATTACTCGAAATAACATTTTATATATCTAGGAGCAAAATCCAATCCTATTAAGCTAGTATGAACCATTCACCTCGATGGTGTCCTCCCGGAGAGTACTAGCCTTACACACCGAGTCTACAATGCGAAAAACAACCGACTCCGTATCCCCCACCACAACCTCCGCACGAACCAGCCCGAGGGAGAACAACCTGGCCACGCATTCAAGCGCGGGCTCGACAACCTTCGGGGACCCAGAATCAAGCGCCAGAATCACAGGTTTTAGGAGGAATTCAGCGTCCGAGCGGTTGGGAACCCCGACAAGGGGGGAATCGCCATCCGGGGAGTCGGAGAGGGATTCGAGCTTGTCGAGTGCGGATTTGGCGGCGGCAACTAGGTGGGAGTGCTTCCGCCACGCCACGTTCTTGATGATCTTGTCGAGGGACGGGCCGAGGACCCGTCCCACCCGGGAATTGCCACCTAGGGTTTGAGAACCCGACATTTTCTACATGTTTCTAGCAATTGAGATCATTGAAAGAGCAAATGTGAAAGGATTTGAGACTCGACTGGGATTAATGGGAGAATTGAATAGATCTGTTTATCAGGTGAATAGATCTGTGGGTTTTTGTTTTCGAATCTGGTGGTGGGTTTCGATCGTTTGTTGAATGAGGTGATATAAATACGTATGTGTGTATGTGTGTGTATATATATATATATATATATATATAAATCTGGGGTTTGTGATTCCTTTCTTTAGTTGAGGATTCTTTGTTTTCGATATTTTCTCTTATACAACAGTAGTCGGTGATGTTTACCTGTCCGTATGCAAGTGAAGCACCTGTATTTATTTTTCTTTTTGGTAGTTTCTTTTCTTTCTCTGTGAAATTAATTGCAGATTTTATCATTTTGTAAGTTGTTTATTCCTAATAAATATTGTTTAGGGCAATTTATATTTTAATACATCAAATTATTAATACAAATCCAATTGATACTCCAAATTAAAAATCAATCGAATTGATATATTATATTACCAAAAAATTTAGAAAGCTATGATTTCCGTAACAGTTTCCGCTAAATCAGACGGTATGCCACATGGCATGTAATATCCCATAAAATTGTATAAATTTTTGTAATTAAATAATATTATTAATTAACCTTAATGATATTATTTATACTCGTCGTTGTATT